>JAVTVJ010002850.1:0-131910 GCA_034509425.1 Eopsaltria australis | reverse complement strand
ACGAAGCACAATACTGCTTTGCACATGGAAACATGGTGACAATCTCAAAAATTGCCACCACATTAGTCTGAATTAGGTTCCCTCCTAATATCTGCACACTGAATTCTGTAATTGACAACAGTAACCCCTTATTTTCCTCCTTTTTAGAGGCATGCAAATTGTGTGGTATTGAGGGGGATATAGTCAGGATATTTAGCACCACTTTTTAGTGCATCAACACAGCAGCACTGAAATACATCTGCAACTTCATACAAAAACTATACAAATAAACAAGGCATAGTTAGTAGCCCTGTGCTTGTGGAAGGCTTGACTTTTTCATTATAAGCAACTTCACTCCTGTTGAACAGAGAGTGTATGTCATGGATTTGAAAATTTATTCTATAATTTAATTCTTGTAACACTGCCAAGCTAATAAAAACATTGCTGGCCTTGCAAAGTTCAAAGAAGCTATTCAAGTGACCAGTATTTGATGCTGATGCAGTGTTGTTGTGGCAAGATTTGACATTGATGATTTAAATTAATATATCTGTAATTCAGTTTTTTTTTTTTTAACAGGAAAACTACTGTTTTAGTGCCAATGTGTAATGGTTAAATACGGAGCTATAGTTAGCTCTGTATTTCACACTTTGTTGTAGCAGCTGTTCCACAAATAGACAACTAGACTAAGTTTGAATATTTTGTTTGATGTCATGTTGTATGGTGTTACATACTTCATGAAACTTTGACATAATCCTTTCAAGGTCCTTGTGGTTTCACAAACTACTTTTTTAAAAAATCTGGGTTTTTGAGGTAGTTAACAAGAGGTCTACAAAGTGGGCTCTAGAGTACAGTTATCCTTTCCAGCAAAACTCTTGACACACGTGGAAGAGCAGCACAACTTCTGCTGAGCCTTTTTGCTCAGAGAACTGACACCATAACAACCCCATAAGAACATCTTCCCATCCACACCGGAGAAGAGTACAAAAGCAGCTCCAAAATATGGAGTGGGTTAATGCTATACCTGCAAGACAACCATGTGCTCTGCAAGGGAAAAATGTAGGAATGATGTGGTGAAATAGACTGAACCCACAGTGGCTGCTGCCCTTCAGATTAAAGATGTTTCTCCAGGGAAAGTTTGGTTTAGGGTTTAGATTACCCTTGTGAGCACTGGCAATCTGTATGAAAATGGCTAAGAATCTTCCAGTGAATGGGGTTAATTTTCATGTCAAATGAAGGCAGAATTATTAGCATGTTGTTTCTTCTCTCTTTATAAATGCTAATGTTGATTTATTGGGAAGAACAGAATGGCAGGAGAACATCTTTCTTGTTTTTCCCAAAGATTTCCCCTGAGTAAAACCTGGTATTTAGTAAAAATTTAGTGTATTTTCCAGGCTGTTGCCCCTGAGTGCTGAAGTAAAAGCTTTTCATTTTTTTCAAATATTTATTCTTTATAACCTTTATATCCCTTTGTGAGGGCATCAGGGACTGCTTTTAAAATATAATAGAAATAAAGTTTGAAAATCATGATCTTCCACGGCCTAACCTTTGAATGAAGAGGTGTCTTTGAGAAGAATTGGGGCTGGTATGCAGCACAGGCTGTAGAAGGAGTAGAAAATTTTGATAGGCCCAAAGACATGGTTAAAATCTCCCTGAACAGTAGAAACACAATGTAATACAAAACTTTACTTATTTCCTGCCACTGTCAGCTGGATTCAGGAGTTACCCTCAGGATAAATGGATGGATTATCCTGTTACAACTGTAAGCAGACACTCTGTGTCCTGTTCTCTGTATGACGAACCTCAGCTCTTTTGTATAATGAAACTTAGGAAATTTGATCTTAGTTTTTCAAATTTCCATCTTATTCCTTTGGTCTGACAGCCAGTGTAGTTACAGCATTTTTACATTGCGTATCTACATGGTGAAGTACGAAGTTACATCCTCTCTCTCCTTCTTTAGTATCTCACAATCTCCAAGCAAGGTACAAACTGTTCCATAACAACTCTTAAACATTGGTCTTTGGCAAAGAAGGGAAATACACAACACCTCTCTTCAATGACTGAAAAAACATTGAGTCAAAGTGAATCATTCATTCCTCACTGAGTACAAAGCAAGATAAACACCTGGACACTGCACATACCCAAACCAGCTTGATAGAAACCTCCCTTCTTCTGTGACTAGAGCAGGACTGTTACCAGCAAAACAGCAGCAACAGACTTTGGTAAAAAATGCTCCAGTAACCTCTTCTCTTCCCAGCCTTCATTTCACAGCCAAGTCATGACAGAAGGGAGCAAACACAGGAATCCTCTGTGCTTCAGCTGCTATAAGAGGAGTAATCTTATTTCTCAGTCAGTGGTTAGACTACCTATTTAATCTTCAGGGATGCTGTGAGATTTCTAAAGGTATCTGTCTCCCTATTGATGGTGTGGGAACCTATCAGATGAGGATGGTTTTCAGTTAAGATGAAAAAATGATTTTAAACTTTTGGCTATGATGTCTGTGTGACTGGTGGACACGCTAGCACTCATTACTGGCAGCACCAGCCATGGGTTAAGAAGGGTGTTGAATCCAGTGCAGGGTTTAAAATAAGGGTTCTCTTCTCAGGTGCTTCTGCTGTCAGTGCATGTGTGAGGATTTTTCATTTTCCGTTCCTCCAGACATAAGAACATGACTGACATAAGTAAGGAAGGTGTTTGTTCGCAATAGCGATATTCGTTTACTCTTTCTTCAGTGCTGTACCATTGCTTTGGACGAATGTTTCCCTTTGAGGTAGGAATTGACCAGCCACACCAGTAGTACTGCAAAAGGGAATGGAAAGTTACAATTGCTGTCTGAGAAACTGCACAGGTGTTATGCTTTGTCTGCAGTATAGTTTTACATAGCAGAACTAGGCTTACCCTAAAAGAGCTTTACCCTGTCAGTAGTCACAAAACCGTTAGAATTACTACTTTTAACTCCATTTAAAGTAGGTTTGTATATTTCTGAATTGCACAGGAATTTTCAAAATGTGAATTTGGATCCTGCCAATAACACGAGTACATACTCTTCAAAGATGGCAAGTCAATGTGTTTCTGGAGAAGGAATGAGAAAGTTTGGGGGAGAAAAAATGGGATGTGGCGGAGCATGTAGCTAGATGGTGCTGAGGATTGGGAAGGGTCAGTGATAATTTTGTGTGTCATGGGATGGAAAGGGTTTAGGAGCTCTGCTGGGGCAGGAAAACAGATGTGTGGTCGGTTGACCCTGACGATCAGATGAGCAGGGGAGAAAAGACACTACAAAAGGTTCATTGCTCAAGATAAGGACAAGAAGACATCACTCCCACTTACTGTCACAGGCAAAAGTGACTTGACTGAGGTAAATCAGTTGAATTTATTGCCAATCAAATCAGAGCAGGATAATGAGAAATAAAAACGAAATGTTTAAACTCCTTTTCCCCCACCTTTCCTTTCTTCCCATGTTTTTCTCCTGAATTCTCTAACTCCTTCTCCTGAGTGGAGCAGGAGAACAGGGAATGGGGGCTGTACTCAGTTCATCATGTCTCCAATGTTCCTTCGACCTCAGCAGGAGGCAACACCTGTTGACAGGAGTTGTCTGAACAGGACAGGATTGTCAGAAATTTTCAGGTAGAAATTTTTCTGACAGGATTGTCAGAAAAAGGAACCAAACTCTGGCAGGATCATCAAGCTGTAGAAGAAGCTGCACCACCCTCTAGATATGCTGCTCCTGCCAGTGGTGGAGAGGTGGAGATTTCTGTCGTGGGAAAAGCCCCTCTGTCTTCCAATCTTCCACCAGCTTCCACGGCAGACAGCCAGACTGGGCTGGAAGAGGGTAAGATCAACTTTGGGCAGCTGAGGGTTTACAAATTACGGCTTTCTCTCTCTGTCTGTCTCCAGTGACTGTTTCTGTTCCATGACAGTCGATAGCATGGCCAATGCCAGCTCACTTCTCTCACCAGTTTGTTACCAAGATTAATTATCTAGCTTTTTAAAAAGTTGCAGCCATGCCTGAGCAGCCTTTGAGCTTTTTCCCAGACTAGATGACTGTGCAGCACCAGGATGCAGGGGGATGTTTGACTTCAGATACAGTCCGGTGGCAAACCAAGGGAGGTCAGTATTCACTGCTTTGCTGACAGTGAATCCCAAACAATCTACTAGGATTTGTGCTTGACCTGGAATGCTGGGTCTGTATTTGGTGTATGTGGCTTTCTGTAGCAAAATGAAGAAATTCTGCAAGGAGGCAGGACTGTTCACAAGGCTGAGGAATGAGCACTCAGCTCTAGTACATGGGACGAAGGCATCCAAATTCAAATCCAGCCACAACCACGACATGCTGCTCATATCTCTCCAGCAGCTTCTGGTACTGGTTCACTTGGAACAGTGTCACTGAAAGAGTAGTGCTGTTGAGTTCATAAGAATTTTAATGAAAATGAAGGCTTGTGTTTAACCTCAGCTCACTTCTCAGTCATCTGGTAGTAAATTAGGTTTAATTCATGTCATCTGATACGAGGTTTTTAAAGTCTGAGTTGCCTTCAAGTGATTGCTTTCAGCTACCTCTGAGCACTAACGTGAGTTTGCAGTTTTCTTAAAGTGTCCCAGAGTTGTGGGCTGAGATATACTTTGCAGATTATCCCTTTGCAAGGACTTAAAATTTTGGTCACGCTTTAAAATCCTGTGCCTGTAGTTGGCAACATAGATCCTTGGACAGCAAAGCTGAAACCGTGTTAGTGCTTAGATTCCTCCCTACAATGCTGGTGAAGATCAGAAGAGCTAGAGCATGCTTTTTAGAAGTGGATGATGCTTTTCTTCTACTACTCTTACCATGTAGCAGCTATGTCCTATTATTTCTGATTCCAAATGAATTTTTTTATCATGTCTCCTGCACATATAGTAAAAATAACAGAGTTTCACTCCACTATTTACTAAATAGCAAATTGTTCATGGATTTTACCTTATATGACCTGACTTTGGTAAATTTTGACTGTAACTTCCCTTCATTAATAAATAGCTACCTGGTGTTGTTTTGGAGCTCAAATCCCAGAGAGCATATTTACTTAATAATAGATGATCTATGCAAGAACATATGGGCAGGTCATTAAAAGGGGTTCACATTATCTAATTTGAACTAGTTCACTGTTTGACTTTCCGCACAGTGAATTAAGGCTTGGCTCACAAATCAGTTTCTCTTCTCCCCTGGGAGCTTCAGTTCGACACCAGGCTAAAACTTTAACTGACCCAAGATGAACCATTTTCAGTAAATTCTGCCTCTCAGCCCACAAATGGCTGTCCCTTCCCAAGTAACCTTGAACCCTGGCTGGCTGCCCGAGGAGCACATATGCATGTGTTTCCCTTTTGTGGATTCTAAAGAGCATCCTGCTTGACCATGGACAAACCTGCTGACTGCAGAGGCAGGGAGGGAGGGAAGAAAGGGGTTTGAGTGGCTTTTGAGTGCCCTGAGGAGCATGAAAGGCTACCTAACCTGTGATGTTGATATACACTATATTTAGCTTTCCTAGCTTGAGAAAGAAAAGCTTGAGAAAAGAAAGTTAAGGGGGAGCCCTTATCATCACGTTCCCATGTTTAAAGGATGGCTACAAAGAAGATGGAGATTTCCTTTTTACAAGAAGTCACATAGAAAAGATGAGGAGCAATAGGTCCAAGTTACTTCTTGAGTGATTCCAGTTAGACACAAGAGAAATTCTTTCACAGTGAGAACAATCAACCATTGGAATAATCTCCCTAGGGAAACGGAACACTTTCAAGTTCACCCAGACAAAGTGCTGGACCATCTTGTCTGGACCTTGCTTTTGCCAAGAAGGGTTGGACCAATTGATCCTTGAGGTCTTTGATACTTTTTGCAGGCTGTTCTCAATCCTAGTTATAGGTGATTATTTAGTGATGAAATTTATCAACAGACGAGTTAAGGAAAAGACTAAGACTTTTCTGGAAATGTTATCCTGTTCTGCTAACTTCAAATTCCAGTAAATTTTGCTTATAAACAGAGTTACAAAAGAACAGCACATGCAGCTGCTTCACATGATATTTTCTGAATATCATATGATTCAGAAACTGCTTCTCACAGTTCTTTTCTTAGTACACGTTGCAATGGACAATATGGTGGCACCATATTTCTATGAGGGGATTTCTAGGATATGATATCATTATTCTTTAGAATATAGTCTAAATATAGCGTGCATTAGATAAATCAGGGATAGAAGAGCTCAGAATGCAGTATACAGCTGGTAAGCTGGTTAGCTTCTGGGATGTCCTGGCTCAGGGCCTCCCGGAGATCTATGTTCTCTGCTGTCTTAATTCAGGCTAATAGACTCCAATGAACTGCTACTGTATGGCTGGTTTCTGCTTTACCTTTTGAGTCATGCTGAAACAATGCTGTAAAAACACTATCTTCAGAATTATTCTTCTAGGTTACTGTCGTCATTCTAACCCAAACTGGTGTTTCAGAGATGTTATTTTTAGACAGTGATTTTTATTTTATCTTTGTGACATGTTCTGGGGTGGATAAGCAAGAGCCTTACTTGTTTCCAGCACCGTATGCGATAGCATCATAACATGCTATTCTATGAAAATACATTTTAAAAACACAGTAAGGATTCATGCTAGAACTGGTTCAGTAGACATGTGAATCCTGAAAAGCTGTTCTCCTACAGTCTGTGAACAAGTTGGTACAGCTTTACTCAAAACGCATTGCAACTTGTTCATTACTGTAACTCAGTTCCTCAACGCAGGCATTTCTGGCAGGTTGAACAGCACTGGCAGTGGAGACCAGCTCACAGAGTAGTCATAGCTCACCTAAACAGTTTCAGGCTATCTGTGCATGCATGGGCTCTCACAGGTTTGGGCAGAATCCCTTTGCCAACTGACTAAGCCAATTGTGAAATTTCAGTTCCCTGTAAAAAGAACCTATGAGATGTTCTCTGCTTCATCTAGGAAGCAAGACATTCCAGGCTTACTTCTAGAATTGGGCACAGCTCAGAGAAGCCCAGAGTTCACAACAAAACTCCAAAGGGCAGACGTATGAGAGTTTTGCTTTAAAGAGCCAACTTTGGAAGCCCAGGGCTCTGAGTTAGACAAGACAAGTGCTGTGCATGTATCCTGGAGCTGTTTAATTTGAATATGTATGTGGTTCAAAACTGAAACAAACACAACTCATTGGGACACTATTTAGCTTGAACTGACTTCAAATAACTTGTATATGTTTTTAATGCACTTTTTCCATGTCTAGAATGCTAAAATGTCAGGAGACTTATTAAACAACAAAGTCAGATGTTTCTCCTGGGCTTGTGGTGGGTGGGATAATTAGAGATCAAAGAAAGAGACAGATTTTTAAATTTATACTTTTCATATATTGCCTTATAATAATGGGTGTCTTCACTTACGGTCCTATGTCTTTTTCATTCTGCTCACAGCTGAATGCATTTTTTTTGAGTTCATCAAACTAATACCATAATCTATGTAGAGTTAAGGTGATATGCATATTCCTTTAGTTAGCACATGATAAAAGACAACTGCCATATACTGGAGGGAATCTGACAAACAAGGCATTAAATCTGCAAGTAGTTGTACTTGTTTTAGTGGAATTAGTTATGTGCCTAAACAGAACGTTAATATATTACTGGCCTATGGCTACTGTTAGCACAAACTTGAGTCTGCAGGAAATGAGTATTTTTAGGCTGATGGTTTTCATTTTGCATGTTCAAGATGAAGTAAAACATTTTTAACATAAGTGAGATGGGATAATGGATATGAACAAAGAGAGAACTAAGTTTACTAGTGATTTATGTTTTTTCTTTTGTATTTCCATTTTCTCCGTTCACTCCGAAGTATGAACATCTTATGGTTCACTTACTCTGATGAGACTGGAAAACTTTCCACTAAGCTACAAACACTGACTAATGCAACAAACCAGAATGCATGAGTTGTTCAGATTTCTTCCAAATCACTTAATCATCCTGCTTTACGCAATAGAGATTCTAATTTTTTGTCTCCCCAAGCACATGAGACAAATGAGATTGTGCTAGTCAGCATATGGGTCAATGAAGAAAGCAGTATTTTTCAAGATTTTTTAACTGCAGATGTCTAGTCTTTGCAAAAAAAAAAAAAAAAAAAAAAAAGGGATAAAAAAGGAATATTGTGTGGACTGCTTCAGGGTGAGGACCAAAATTAAGAATAACAGGGGAAGGAATATTTTGGCATTCTAAGTTTTTCTGCTCTGTTATGATAAGATTTCCTCTAGTGAATCAGGCTAATGCTGAATTTAGACTTCTGCCACTAATCTTGCATTCAACTTTATCATGACAATGTGATGGTATTGGAAATTTTATGAAGAGAGGTATTTCATTGCCTTAAATCTAACAGTCACAGTCTTATTTCAGTTTATTTTTCTTCTGTAGATATTAGAAAATGATTTAATTTAAATATGTTTTTACTGTAAATGTTTCTGAGAAAATCATAATAAAGTGAATGAAACTAACTAGAGATCTCCGGCCTCATGTTTTTAGTTACGAAAGAGAAAAGACCTCAGTTGTAAAAATAGAGCAATAGATTTATTTCTGTTGCTTGGACTTAATAACTAGGCCCTGTTTAAAAATTTTCTTCTTTGTGTGTTTGAGTGAAACACCAAAATTTAAAACTGATAACTTCCATGTCAGAGTGACTCGCTTAGTAGACAGAGGAAAGGTTGGGGATGCTGTTCATCTAGACTTTAGTAAAGCATGTCCTACAGCATCTTCCTGGAGAAACTGGCTTCTCCTGCTGTGAATGGGTGCATTCCTTACTGAGTGAAAAACTGGCTGGATGGGTGGGTCCAAGGGCTGGTGGGGAATCTATCTACATCCAGCTGTCAGCCAGCCACTAGTGGTGTTCCATGGGACTCACTACTGGGGCCAGTTCAGGTTAATATCTTTATTGATGATATGGATGAGGGGATCAAGTGAACTCTCAGTAAGCTTGCAGACACCAAGCTGGGCAGGAATGTTGATCTGCTGGAGGGCAGGAAGGTTCTGTAGAGGGATCTGGACAAGCTGGATTGACGTGCAGGGGACCACAGTATGAACTTAAACAAGACCATCTGCCAGATCCTGCCCTTGGGTCACAACAACCCCAGGCAGTGCTACAGGCTAGAGACAGAGTAACTGGAAAAGTTTCTCACTTTAAAAGGACCTGGAGGTGCTGGTGGCTGAACATGAGCCAGCAGTGCCCAGACAGCCAAGAAGGCCAATGGCATCCTGGCCTGTACCAGCAGTACTGTGGCCAGCAGGACCAGGGCAGGGATTGCCGCCCTGTACTCAGCACTGGTGAGGCCACACCTCCAATCCTCTGTTCAGTTTTGCACCCCTCAGTTCAAGAATGACATTGCTCTCTGCAGTTACCTGAAAGAAGGTTGCAAACAGGTGGGGATCAGTCTCCTGTCACATTTCAAGTGAAAGGACAATAGAAAACAGCCTCAAGTGGTGCCAGGTTAGATAGTAGAAATGTTTTTTTCCTGGAAGTCTGGTAAGGCATTGGAATAAGTTGCTCAAGGAGAGGTTGAGTCATCATCTGTCAAAGTGCTCAAAAGGCACAGGTCTTGGGGGTATGGTTTATGAGTGATTATGGTGGTGCTAGGTTGACAGCTGGGCTAGAAGATTTGAAGATCTCTTTGAACCTTGATGATCATGTGATTCTGTCTCTGAGTTCTGCAAGTTAATTGTAGAAAGTAGGTTAAAGAACCATCTGTAGGGGAGGGTTCACAACCTATCTCAAGTAAAGACAGTTGTACATGGAGTAACTGCACTTCTATTCTCCAAAGTACCCAGAATATCCTTTAATTCCTGTTTCCTATAGAATAACAGCTGAACTTCTGACAACCTATGTAAGCTGTGATGAGAAAACACCACCCTGAATTTCAAACAGCTTAAGACTGGAAAACATGCTGTCTTTAAACTAGCCAGGGTACTTCAGGTGGTAAAGTAGCAATTGGTATTTAAATACTCACCAGTTTTTACAAAATTACTTCAGCTAATTCAGTATTTTCGTTACCTTAATGAAGCAATAAGATTCTGATGACATACTTGATAGTTTTTATTTCTTGCATTGCTATGAAAACATTCCTCTTTCAAAAGTTCTTGCTGCTCTTGGACACTGCCCTAAAGTAGAAACAAAATGAAAACAAAAAGTCACAAGTGAAATGTAAGACATTTCAGCACTACGTTTATTGTATTCTGGCAGCATAGGCAGCAGACTAAACCAAGATCCAGCTGAGTATGGTACAATGTTTGGTGGGGGAAGAACATTACTGTTATAAAGGAACACAGCAAAATCATGAAGTAGGTTGGCAGCTTTTATGGATACTCAAGGTAATTATTTGTACTATTAATGTCACTAAAGGTATTTGGTGATATGGATTGATGGATTTGAAGATACAGTGGATAAAATCTTGGTTTAAAACACCAAAATGAGAGATAGAATTACACTAAGGGTTTTTTTCCTAAGAGTTCTAGTGGCAAGTAAGGCCACTAGCCTTAACTAAGACTATTTTTGAGGAAATAATATGCTTTATTTTACACACAGTTCCTTTATGTGTTCTCTTCTTGAAGGAATGTGAGGGTGCAAGGGGGAGAAAGTACAGTAAGCACTGAATTAATTGTCTTTTCTTGACATATTCTCTAGACAGACGAGGTGCTTTCCCTAGCAATTATTTTTTGTGAGCTGAAATCAAATTTCTAGGTTAAAAAGGCTATTGCTTCAGTAGAGTTGATCTTATGATAACACAAAGAAAGTACAGTTTATGGTATTACATAGAAGTTACTATGAATTGTAGCATTTGCAGAAGAACATATTTTGACATTGAAAGCCAAACTTCAGGATATTAGGCCTTCTTCCAAATCAGATGAAAACCCAAGGTATTGGCATGTATAACCATATAAGAATTCATCTCTTTCACATGCTTTATTCATATCCTTGACAGCATTTTCATGGGATTTCTCCAGTCAGGCCACACCCAGTGAAAGATCTGGGGAGACAGCCAGAACTCTAAAAAGGCTGAACAGAGCAGTTTGGCCAGGTAAGTTTCACCTTCAGTTCCATTTTTCTGAATTTTTATTAACTGCACTCATATGGAGCTTGCTTTAAATTTACATTAGTATAACTCATTGCAGAACTTGGGTCCAAGTGCCCAATGTGAATAAACAAAGTGATTGCATTGTGAAGTAATGGTGAAGGCTTTGCTCCACATTTACTGTGGACAGCAGGTGAATATTATACTGCTATATGTAGATTGCTTCCTTCTTTTTCAGTTGTTTATTGGAAGCATAGGAGTTACTATATTTATTTCAATATGTGCATCTTCAACAGAAGTTCCAATGATTGTACATCCTATTGCAGAGGGGACTTTCAAACCTGTTCCTGCAGACTAGGACAGAGAAAATATAAAAGTTGGAGAGAATTCTGAAGCTTTTTGAGACCTGTCCGAGGTCTAGAAGAACAAGTGTAGAGTTTTAACTCCGTTCCAGTTTAGAAGTTTTATTAATGTCGTTATGACATCAGGAATGCATCAGTAACGGTGTTGGTGAGTCTTTATGCCTATGGGGACATAGGCAGAACCACACATACACCCACCAACACTTTGAACACTATTGATCCTTAAGTTTATGAGCAGGTATATCACTGTGGTTTACTTCTCTATAAAACAAGAATATTAGGGGGTTTTTTAACAAGGAAAATAAAAATGTCTTTTAAAAAGTCAGAAATCCATTTATTGTTAGTGGCCTTAGTGAGAGAGTAGCAGTCCTCAACTGCTTATTACTGTGTGACCCTTCTCTTATCTTCAGTAAGCTGAACTGAGCTCTGACTGTTTTATCCTCCTTTAGCTCAGCAAATTACTTATTTTACTTTTTTTGAGAACTACCAGCCCAGAAGTCTTCTGTCTCTAGGTGCTAAGTTGAATTGTACCTGCAAATAGAGAGAGTAACACAAATATATAGGGCCTAAACATAAATTATGTCAGCTAGCTCATTTTTCCTCATAAGCTCTCTGAAATAGAAGAAATGTTTTAAGTAATGTAGATTTTAACATATTCATCCAAACTCTTAGGGAAGCACGGAATGTTTTAATCTTCCTATTTGCCAAAATGAGCCTGTGATGTCAAGGGTGATGCTGCCTTGGAAGTACAGCATATGTTTTGCCCTTGGGTTGCTTTATCAGCTCACAAATTATATCCTGAGAGTCAGGTACCATCAATGCTAGTAGTCTAGCCATAAATGAGCCTTAAAGTGGGAAAATCAGCCAAGGTGTAGTCACATGGCCCAGGAAATAGGGACTGTGGCTTATTTTAGTCAGAGTGAAAATGTGTGCCCTGCAATGAAGAAGTGCTTCACGCAGTTTCAGATTAGAGCTTCAATATGCACTGCAAAGCCTCCTGTGCTCTGCAAAGCTAACCATGTTTGAGCTATGTAGATGCGTATTGCTGGATTTCAGTGTCTCCTGGCATACAGCCCTGAAAGAAAAAGAGAGTTTTAATTGCATCTAGTATGTATTTTAGTGTGGAAGCTTTCAGTCACTTTGAAGGCTTAAAAAAATCGTTACATTTTGAAAGTTGGGAGACTCCAGTGACTTTTACAATTTTTATACAGTGCATTTTACATAGCAAAATGAAGAGTCTGGTTCTCTATTCTTGTGAGCCTTTCAGTGTGATAACTTCTCTTCAGTGCACGTTCTTCATTCTCAGTAATACAGTGCTGGCACATTAATGTTCTGAAGGGAGGAAAGACATTCAGCAGGCAGATCTGGAGGGAAGAGATTGATTACACCCTGATAACGGTATGAATAATTCAGGAGTCTGAAGTAATGAGAACCTGAGTACTGATGCTAAGAAAGTACGTGAGGGATACCCTTATGAAAAACTTGCTTCATGCCTTCCTCACTCACTGACAAAATAAGCTGAATACTCTCTTACCCATGTAAAATGACCATCCCACTTCATCAACCTAGAGTTTGCTTTAGATACAAAGGGCATCAGAGGGCAGTTTTATTTTAAGGCCAAAAAACCTGCAGATGTAATTCTGGAAACTGTTGGTGAACTCTTTCAAAAACATGACCTGGGAAGTGACCTAGCTCCCAAGTGACATGCCTCAAAAAAGTACAGGGAAGAAGAGCAAACAGAGCTTCACCAGTACTTCTGTGGAGTTTGATGATTCTGTTGCTACAACTTCTTTTCCACCTAGTCAATGGATTATCGCAAGAGTTATGAGACAGATCGTTGTTGAAGAGGATCATCATTCAATTTCTCACCACCTTTGAGAGGTTACATATTATGAATTTTCAGATCTGGATTCTTAAAAATGCTTTCTGATTTACGACAGTGGAGATTAAAGAGTTACTGGAATGTGTCTCTGTCTGTCAGGGGTTTCAGGATGGATTTTATTACCTCCCCACTGTGCCTTTCAGTTTGGCAACTTCATATGTATTCTAAGTACAAAATACACAAGTATGAAAAGAACACAGTCAGATTTTCCTTAAAGATAATTACTCAGATAGTATCTTAGATAACAATTTATGAATCACTGAAATTATTCCAGACACCAGTAAATAAAACTCAATTTGTTGTATAAACATGGTTAATGGGAGGGAATACTTCTGAATAAAAAAAATTTATATCTTTCCAAAAATTATAGGTTTAACTTTTTGAAGTATATCCTGGCAATATATAAAGAAAAACACATACAAGTGACAGCAGATGATGGATCAGTTGTAACAGAGAATGATTTGCATGTGGGTTGGTAGGACAGAAGAGAGGACCTTCTGGTCAGATTATAAATTGGGTTGATTATCAGAAAATTTGTTTTTATCTGAAACAATGGTTGTAACAGTTGGTTTATTGTCTATCCTATGGATTTTCTTTTGCAATAGCTTACTCTGTACTATGCTGGTTTTTACTATCAAAGCTAAAGTCAGTTAAGGGGCACGTTTATGTTACAAGAATTTTGCAGGATGCAGAGATCTCCAGTTTGCTGATCTCATAGTCCGGATTTACTTTCCAAAAGAGCTCAGTTAGCAAAAGGCTTCTTTTGCCATGATTATGGTTTTCCATTGTTTCTAGTGTATGTTTTTATAAGACAGGGATGAAAACATATTCATGTGTTGTGAATTCAACTATTCAGGCACTTAAGTGTAAACAAACATGTTCAAGTCTTGATCCATGAGTAACTGTTTTCCCAGTTATTTTCCGCAAGTTTTTTCACAGGTTTTGGTATTAGAAGGCACTGACTAAAAATGTCGAAATTTTCCATCACTCAAGGAGTTCTGATAGTGAAGTTTGTCTGGATTACATGTGTCCATAGTCAATATTTTGAGAGCATAGACCTAGGTAAGAAAATAATTGTTCTTTCTACTGAGTCATTCAAAAGGCCTCCTCTCTGCATATATTATGGCTAGCAGCTACTTACAACTTTTGCCTACTGCTTTGCTTCTTGTATTCAAAAATCCATAAACAAGATTTTAATTGTTGGAATGTTTTCCTTGTCTGCAGCTGAAAACTCCTCAGGGTATTTGTTTATTTCTTCCTTTTGCTTTTCTGTAAAATTTTAAAATAAAATTTTATAACAATGGAAAATTATTAAAAAATTCTGTTTCATCATGCTGAAGGTTTTTATATTTTTATGTTAAAACAGTTCTTCTGTATACTGATAGAAAAGTAGATCTCTCAGTCTGAAAATACCATTTTTAAATCATCTATTGCTGTTCTGCCTTATGTTGTGAATAGAATATTAAACTTTTGCCTTCAAATCTTTACCAACTTATTTTATTCCTTGGCACCAGACATGCAGTCTTGTTACGGAAACATGATCACATCTGGACAAAACTTACTTCACACTCATCCCAAACTCAGAAGAAAAGAATTTCGGCCCCTCTTTTTAGGTGCTTTTAACTTCAGAAAAATTGGCAGTTGAATGTTACTTAAGCTGTCATAGGTTGCTTTAAGGATAGGCTCAACAGGAGAAGGAGCTGTCAGACACACCCTCGAAGGGACCAGTTTCTGTGCGTTGGGACTCAAAAGTGATCTACAAAAGCACTGTTAGACCTGTGGTTTTTGCTCTGGAGCATTTCCAGGATGACAAGATACTCTCAGCGATACCAAACATTCAGATCTTGTTGCTTTTCGGAGATAATCACTGAGATTGGCACTTCCTGTCACTGACTTACCTCAGAGTGGGAGGAATATGATATTGAATACGATGTTTGCTGATGAGTAAACTGGGAATCAGTCCAGGTAGTTAATGACCTTTTAAACAGCTGAAGTTGGGTGAGATCAATCTCCCCCCTAATGAAAAGGGTTAGATTTAAGAAATCTGTCCTGCTAATGTTCAGACCCTGTAAGACTGACTCACAGGTAACTGGAATGTCATTGAAGAGGGCTCAGTAGTAACCCCCATGTTATAAGTTGTAATTTATTACAGATCTTAAGCCTTATACTAATATATGGTTATGTTGCCATACAGCCAGTGCGAAGGGAAGAACAATTTGTTATTAATTCTGAGGAAAGGCAGATTCGACAACAAGAAATAAATACTGAAACAGGAAACATCTAGCAGTCCCCCTAAATACCTCAGTGCCTTCTCCATTTATCGTCACTATTCTGCACAAAATGGATCTGGAAGACAAAGTGACATCACCAAAGACCTCATAGGTCAGCTTGCATTCAGCTTTGTGAAGAAGAAACTCTTAGTTGATACTTGACAGAAAACTGGTTTAACAGTTATAAAGACTTATCGTGATCTTAAATGAATCTGAGGCTTTATCTGTTGCAAATTTAACTTTAAAAATGATGGGATTTAGCACTGGATGCAGGTCTTGGTATTTGGGTCAATGCAGGGGTTTGTTCCACTGTAGATATGCAGATTTGAAATCTCCATTACATTCAGTTAAAAATTAAGTTTAATTATGAACTCATTGTGGGTATCCAAAGCAAAAACTGTTCTTCATTCAGTCTTCTAGGTAAGCATGGTGTTAAAAAAATGCCAAGATAATTTTGGATGCTCATTGTGTCTTAGTTGGGACTGCTTGTCATAAAAAACTCAGAGACTGTGGCCTTTACTGTCCAATACAAAATTCAAGAGCTTCTTTATACTGCTGCTAGAAGAAAGTTTTGTTCATGAAGGGCAAAGGCAGGTTGCAGCACTGACTTCAGGGAATCTGTTTGATCCCAGGTTTTTTTTTTTTTGCAAAGGGTATCTCTTGTTACTATTATAGTTATTGACATCAGTCATCCTTTGACTTACTCAGAAAGATCAGCCTCAGCTGCAGCTGAGGAACTGTCCCCTGTGGGCTGGGGCACTGGCTTGCAGGCATAGGCTCGCAGTGCCTGGTGCTGGCACGCTCCCACCCTCTGCAGGGGCTGGGCACTGCTCCCACTCTGCTCCCACACTGCTCCCACTCTGCTCAAGTCAGGCCTTACAGAAGGGATAGCTGCAGGCAACAAAACAAAGTTTATTTACAAAGACTTTCCATTGAGTCACACAGTACAGAAAGAACCCCTCCTTGCTCTCCCAGTTCCTTAGAGGGGAGTCTAGGTGAGGCTGGACCCAATCCTGGCCCCAGACTTAGTCAACAGTTCATGTCTAAAGATTATACAGGTCTAATTGAACCTTTATATGATTTTATCAACAGAATTAAAGATGAAGAACCAAATATATTTATACAAATATATTAAATGATTTATTTAAATTCTTGCGCCTTTGGGAGGTGTGCTAGAAGTTCTTGCTGTGCAAAAATGAGACTGGCCTTTTATAGTATAAAGTGACTGTCATTTTTATTATTTTATACATTTTTAGATTCTGTGTTGTCATGTTTACTCAGCAAAATATTCTTTGCTGCTGAAAAAGACATTATCAGCTCTTTGTTTTTGCTGCTTGACAATTTTGCCTCCCATATGAAGGCCTGCATATCCTTGCTGCTCCCAGGCTCAGTCAGGTAGCATCTCTCTTGCATATCCTCACAAGTGAGGCTGATAGTATGTTCAAGCATGTCTCAGCATTCTTCAGCACTAAAAACAGCAGACCCTTCTTGCTTGATCTTATTATTGATAAGAAGACCCTCCTTGCTCAATCCACCACTGATAACATGTAAGCCAGACAAAGTTTGAGCTGCTGTACCCCAGCTTAGACAGAACAACCTGCTACAAGCAGAGCAGTGCTGCTTGCTTTCACTTACTAGACTTAATGAAGTTTGCCATCAAAACATATCAGCCCTTACCACTAGCTAGGTAGAGGGTTGCAAATACCAGAGGGATGTAGCAAAAAGGAAAACTAGTAAGGTAGCTGATTGTAACTTGTGAGCTGTTAAGTGCAAATTTCCCAGGGAGTTTTAGGATATCTCCAAGAGAGGATGTCTCAGGGGTGTTTCCATGCAGCTGACAGCAGTGCCACATTGTTTTAACAAGGGTATTGGTAACTGTTCAATTACTGCAGGAGTTTCTACACTGAAAGGCACATTTCCCAGCAGAAGTGCATCAGTATATCAATATATCAGAGGAATTCAGAATTTTGCTGTGTTTCACACTGAACGTTTCATACCTTAGCTAAAAAAGGTGATGGGTTTGTTTGCACACGAGGACCAACTCAGCATATCAGTAACTGACAGCTGCAAGAGAAAGTAAGATAACAGCATATGTTCAGACTGTAATACAAATTAAGTTTTCTCCTTTACAGGACGGATTCTCCTTAACTTATAGTAATAGTTATATTATGTTATATTATGACATATATGTCATGTATCAAAACAAAAAAAATAAAGGCAAATAATTAAGTGTGTAACTTGCTATACGTATCTATATGTATATATATCTCCAAATATATAAAGAACTTCTTAGAAGAGTCAATAGGAATCTCTAGATGCATAACCATGAACTAAATATATACATGCGTTTAAAAAAGCACAATCTTTACATATTTTATATGCTCCTCTACAGAAATCTGATTTCATTGCATTTTAGGACACTGGCACTAAACTTCTTAACTTCAGGGCTGGACACAAAAAACTTTTGGAAGTTATTTTTTCCAAAACTGGGAACTCAAAAAGCCCCTTTAAAGGGGGGCAAAAGACATTTCTTTTTTGATGAGATATCTAAATGTAACACTCCTGGCTATACCAAACAACATTATCAACACACTGGCTAAATTATTACAGATACAGGTAAACTGCTGGGTCACACAGTCCATACTTCTCTTGCTAGATCTATAAGATTTTCTTATGTGCATTTACAGATTGTTTTTCTTACCAGAATTGAAGTACTCTGTTCAGCAAGCTTTCTCTTCACATTTAAACCTGTTTTCTTTAAGTGTAAGTTTATTGTAATATCATAAATTAAGATGAAATTTTTAAATAAATACTAAAGTAGCATTTTCAATGGTCCCAAAAATGATATTTGTGGTTTCATAGACAAAGGATTTGGGAATTTTTTGCACCAAGCTGAAATACCATAATTTTTGAGTAAAGCATTGCTGCTGATCTCTGCTGGCATATTGCACAATTATAGAATAGTTTTTCCTCAAAGATGATGTATAAAGCGCTATAATCTAATAGCTAGTGGAGATTACCACATGTTGTTTCATGCAGAAAGAACAAATCCTGCTGGAATGGGAAAAACACCACTTTAGTATAAACTAAAAACTTAAATAATATTTTAAATAATTAAATAATTAATGAGGGATCCATTTCAGAAATATTCATCCTTGGCCATAATGTACAAAGCAGCATAGTCTGTCCCCCAGTCTGATCTGTGGAGTCCCATCTCCCAGTCAGATCAAAAACACTGACCTGTGCTGAAGTCAAAGATAGGCTTCTGGGCAGGCATGAATAGAGGAGCAAAGACTTCTTCCACTTCCATGAGCAAAGTAATTTTGGTATTGGCTGCCATCTCAACAAGAATGTTGAAATTCATAGCAATAAGGTAAATGCCAGGAAGAAAAAAAAGAACATCATGGAAAACACAACTGTTTGTGCCTAAAGATGTGGACCAATGAACCTTGAATCTCTGGAAAGATACTCTGAAAAACTCCTAATGCTCTAAGGGTCAGAGTTCAATTTTCAAATGAACCAAAAACTCAAACCTTTAAAAAATTGTCAGCATCAGTATCTGTGTTAAATCCCTTTAAACTTCTTCCAGCACTGGCTTTGGAGGAAATTTAGCGCAATTATACTGTTTTATACTGTCAGTTTTCCTGAGGAATGTAATTGGCAGCCAAGGTCTAAGAGGGTATAAGGATGCAGTCCCACAGTATGTATATAAGCATATATATACAACTACATGTAAGAAATATGTAATATATTATGTACTCTGATCTATTTGTCTGTCTGTCTATCTATCTATCTATCTATCTATCTATCTATCTATCTATCTATCTACCTCTGTCCTTAAAAAAAAAAAAGGCAAAGAGAAATTTGGCTGCTCCAAATAAAATCAGTTCTGAAGGAAGTTATATCTCATTGTCTTCATTTTGTAAGCAGTTCATTTCATGCTGAGCTCCAGATTTCCAGAGGAACAGAAATACTATTAATCAGGATATCCTACAACAGATCACCTTCATATGTTAAATGAACTGTTGGGAGAAAAAAAAAGAATATAAACTACCATTGCTTAAATGTTTATTGATCATGCAGAAACTTTCCACTTTGCCTAGAAAACATCTAATAAATACAGCACCAAGACAGCTGAAAAACAGTGATTAATGCTAACATTAGCTCTCCTATTTCACCAAACTGAAGTCTATATAAATGGGTCCAAAGCAGAAAGCAAGGCTGTGTCACTATTGCCAAGGGTTCTAGCATAAATAACATTGCAGAAGACAGAAATACAGAAATATGAGGAATAGAAAAAACTGTTCATAGAAACTTAGAATCATTAAAGTTGGAAAATACCTCCAAGATCATTGAGTCCAACTATTACTCCTACATGTATTTCTAAAACTTTGCATACTTTTGTAATGAAATGAAAACTCTAAAGGAGACAACATCTGTGACCCTGAGGTTCCTAAAACCAGAATTTCTTATGAAGGGTTCCATGATGAAACTGCAAAAGCTGCAGAGCAATAGAGACGTCTGTCGCACTTCTTTACTATACCTCGAAGGTCAGTATAAGTAGTTTACACTTGTGATACACATATTTAAACTGGCTTAAATCAAACAGCTAGATTTCTTTTTTTTTCTCTTTCTCCAACATGGTTATCATAGCTATTATGGACAGTTAAATGTGGTCATGAATATCTCAGTGAACAGCAATGTTAATTTTAGTTCAAGATATTTTATTGTCAAAGAGATGTTAGCAGACTAAATGACAATGGAGTGAAGAGGAGTCCTGGCAAAACTCATTTGAAAGTAAAGGTGGTCAGTTTTGTTTCAAGTGAAGAATAAAAATAACATAAAAGTAGCTACAGATCAAAATCTATGGCTAAGACTTCTCTTTAATTGCCAGAAAATGTAGATAACATTTTTTACTTCATGGAACCTTTGCTCCTTTCATCTGCACATTTTCCTGGTAAAATCTATTCCCTAGAGACAATTTCATTCTGTGAATCTCTGAATAAAAAATGAAGGAAAATATAAAAAGTTGTATTTATAGTATTTTCTTCCCCCCAAAAGGAAATAAAAACTGATATTCAAAAGAATATTTTCTCATATATGTTTTTGAGATTCTTCCCATCATTTTTGTTTGGTTTTGGCTCTCAAGAGTACCTATCATAGATAGTTTTTCATGTGACCTGCTAATGCTGTGCCCTGGCTCTGTATATAAGTACATATGACAGTTATAAATGGAAATCAGACAACAGCATTCCTCTAAGTCATGCTCACTGGGATCCTGCATTTGTGTGGCCAAAACAAAAACTCACTTATTTTGCAGTGAATTTCTTCAGTCTTAGTGCAGAGACACAAGAGCAGAGAGAAAATACCAAGTGGTATGTGTGTCGCCCAAAGGGTAAAGCTGCTTAAATAATGATATAGCCAGATTCAAACTCTTTCTAGCTTGTTTCAAGTTAGGGTCATAAGAAATGGTATTAGAAAAGGATTTTTCTTCGGTGTTTGAAAATGAAATGCCCTCATGTTAAAAGTAATAAGATTTTACTAGCTTTCATGTAATATTTACTTGTTTTTTTACTTCTTGAATGTCAGAAAATTTTTGAAGGTCATTATGAATTTGGCTGGAAATGCTATCAGTAGAACTTCTAACGTGTTTGAAACTGTTCTTCAATTAAATCACGGCCCAGGTAAAAACAAACGAACAAGAAACTGTAATTTTGATTACCATTGAACCAGTAACTCATTATCAATGAACTGGTAATTCTGATGAGTAGCTGATTACAGAAAATGTGCTTCTGCTATGAGGAACAAAAACTATTACCTCAGCCATATTTTTTAAATGAAAATGAGATAGAAAAACAAAACTATTTTCAATAGGCTCCCTGAAAAAAAAACCCAAACCAAAGAACTTTGGTACACATAATGACAGCTGTAAATACCAGTATGAAAAGTTAAAAAGAGCAATAATTTATGTCACCTTATATCCCTAGACATTTTCTAATTCTGATATAGAACAACTTATGTAGTAAATATTTCCACTAAGATGCCTATCTAGCTTCATCTTTTTTTGTAGTTTTTAAGGGAGTGGTAATTGTATAGAATCACAGAATCATAGAATATGCTGGGTTGGAAGGGACCCATCAGGTTCATCAAGTCCAACTCCTGGACCGGCACAAGACACCCCAAGAGTCATACCATGTGTCTGAGAGCATTGTCCCAATGCTTCTTGAACTCTGTCAGGCTGATGCTGTGACCCCTGCACTGGGGAGCTGTTCCAGTGCCAACCACTCTCTGGGAGAAGAACCTTTCCCTGATATCCAGGCCAAACCTCCCCTGACACAGCTTCATGCAATTCCCTCAAGACCTGTCACTGGACACATGTAAAGAGATTGGTCCCTCTACCTCCACTTCCCCTAATGAAAATATTGAAGATTACAGTGAGTCTCCCCCCAGTCTCCTTTCCTCCAGGCTGAATAGACCAAGCGACCTCAGCCACTCCTCATACAGTTTCCCCTCCAAACCCTTCACCATCTGCGTTGCCCTCCTTTGGACACTCTCTAACAGTTTCATGTCTTTCTCATATTGTGCCACCCAAAACTGCCCCCAGCACTCGAGGTGAGGCTGCCCCAGCTCAGATCAGAGCAGGACAATCCCCTCCCTTGCCCGGCTGGTGATGCTGTGCCTGATGCACCCCAGGACAGGGCTCGCCCTCCTGGCTGCCAGGGCACTGCTGACTCTTGGTCAGCTTGCCATTGACCAGGACCACGAGGTCCCTTTCCATGGCACTGCTTTCCAGCATCTCATTCCCAGTCTGTCATTACACCCAGGACTGACCCAGATGCAGCATCTTTTCCGTGCTAAATTTCATGTTATTGGTGATTGCCCAGCCTTCCAATTTGTCAAGGTCTCTCTGCAGGGCCTCTCTGCCCTTCAGGGAGTCAACAGTTCTACCCAATTTAGTGTTGACAACCTTAGTATTCCTTCAAGTCCTGCATTCAGGTTGTTAATGAAGATGTTGAAGAGCACAGGGCTGAGGATGGAACCCTGTGGAGCCCCACAAGTGACAGGTCCCCAGTCTGATGTCACCCCATTCACTGTAACCCCTTGTGCCTGAGCCAGCTGCTCACCCATCACATGATTACATCCACTGGCTTTCCTAGATCAAATAAGTGGGTTCCTCTGTTGTAGAAAGAAAACAGATTTGACAAGCAGGACTTTCCCCTTATAAAACTGTTGGCTCAAACTGTGATCAATGACTTCATTGTCCTCCAGGTGTTTTTCAAGACTTGCCAGAATAATCTTTTCCATGATTTTACCAGGCACTGAAGTAAGAATGACAGGCCTGTAGTTTCCAGGGTCCCCCTTCTTGCCCTTCTTAACGACCAGGACAATGTTTGCCAGTTTCCAGTCAGCTGGGACTGCTCCAGTTTCCCAAGGCAGCTCAAAAATCATCAACTGAGGTTTTGCAAAGACATCAGCCAGCTCCTTGAAGATTCTTGGATGAATCCCATCAGGCCCCATAGAATTGTAGATATCAACAAATGCAAAGAACAGGTTGATCTTATCTTATTATGGTCTTTCCAGTGTGCCAAGAAGTAAAATGACTTATGTATCTGAAGCTCATGGGCAAGTTAATAAGGCAGTACCTAGCTCTTGGAAGTTGGTGAAGTTTCTTTAAACAGATCAAGTATTTTTTCCAGGTTTGATACTGCCTGCCATTTTCCCCAGAGTCATGTCACCTTGGGGACTGTGGTCAACTGAGAAATACTGCAGGCTCTCCATAGCTGCACTGCAGTAAGGTATGCTGGTTTCATACAATGTGTTCCAGTCATCTACAAAAAAAGAAAAACTCTGAAGAATAAAAGAAATATATTCTGTCTGTAAGGTTCCTGTACACTATGCCATTCACTGGCTGAAAGAATGTCAGTGTAATAAAACACAGCTCTGGAAGTTTCACAGTATGTTGGCATAAGTTTGTCTTTCACCTATGTACTGTACATATGCATGTGCATGCACAGCATAATTTAAGTTCCCCTATTTATGAATCTGAAGTAAAATATTGAGCCTGTCCAATTCTGGTGCCCCTACAGTACTGGCATTGTTTAACCACAGCTCTATGCAGCTGCTTGCTCACTCCCCCACCAATGGGACTGGGGAGAGAATCAGAAGGGTAAAAGCTAGAGAACTAATGGGTTGCAATAAAGGCAGTTCAATAGGGAAAGCAAAATCTGTGCATAGAAGTAAAGCAAAACAAGGTATTAATTCACTGCCTCCTGTGGGCAGGCAGGTGTTCAGTCACATTCAGGAGATCAGGACCCCGTCATGCATAATGATTAATTGGGAAGACACTCCAAATGTTCCCTCTGCCCTTTGTGTTTCTTTCCCCATTTTATAAACTGAGCATGATGTTGTGTGGTCTGGTATACCCCTTTGGTCAGCTGGGGTCACCTGTCCCTTCTGTTTCTCCTCCCAAGTTTCCAAGCACCCTCGACTTTCTGGAGTACAAAAAGCAGAAAAGGCCTTGGCTGTGTGTAAGCCCTGCTCAGCAATTACAAAAACATCTCTATGTTACCAACCCCATGTTAAGCACAAATCCAAAACACAGCCCTATATGAGCCACACAAAGAAAGTTAACTATCCCAGCCAAAACCAGCACACGTACCTAACACAAGATGCCATCAAAGAACATCTTTGTTTTGATTACATATTCCACTTAGCTATCTGCCCTGCTGTACATCCTTTCTGCTTAGTCTATAACTTCAGTGATGCATGCTGAACTGGGAGGCATCAACAGCAAAAATACAGAACACATAAGAGGTCAAGCGTATTGGAGATCATTGGTGTTTGCAGACGTTACCACGGAAAACTCTGTAATGACATAAAATGTTAAGCTAATATATGATGAAGTTGCTGACAAATAAATCTCTAAATTGTTCCATAAAAAAGAACAAGTGAACAAGTAGTCAAAAGTTTAGGCAAATAGTTAAAAAAAAGAAATTTAAATACGTGCAGAAATCACTGCAGTTAAAGGAATGCATACAACAGCTTATTGTATCCCAAAACACCTTAAACTAGAATCTTTCTAGCATTTGCTAACCTGTCTGATTTCCAAGGCGGTGATTTTACCCTGTAAATATTTCTATATCATAATCTATCTTCATTCTTAATAATAAAATCAGAGGTATCTTCAAAGGATAATGCATTAAGACTGATGGGGCGGGGAGGGGGTAGGGGAGGTGGGTGGTTCAGAGCTAAAAATTCTAGTCTTAGACCTTAAGAGGCTAGAGTGCTAATACTGAGTTAGTGGGCTTGGATTGCACAGTTCTGTGGATGAGAAATGACTTCAGATGAATGGAACATTTTTCACAGTTTTTTATTTCTAATCACACAAATATTTTTCCAACATTGATGTTTCCTTCTACAAGGAAAATGAATAAGAAGAAATGGAGAAAAATATCTATGTTGAGCTGCATAAATTCAATTCCTTTTGTCAGCAAAGAATCAAAATTTCTTCAAAATTCTTCATCATGGAGAAATTTTAGAGTTTATTCAGGTTTTGCTGCTACCCAGACATTTGTTTCTATGTCTGTACTTTCACCACTGGCTCACATGAAGGCAAAGCATTTCATCCACATCAGTGCTCTTGCAGCACAATAATTGCTGCGTCCTAGATTCTGGTTCTGCTTCTTTCAATGAATGCCCCATTTTTATTTTTTTTTAAGATTCTTAGAAGAAAAGCTCTTTCATAACAGATGTAGAACTTCATTTTTTGCCTTTAGTTTTCCAGCTGTGACAGCTGAATGTTCTAATCAGCCCAAAGAAGAAAAGGGACTCAGGCACATTGTAGTTTTTATCCCCTTAAAGTCACTTTTATCTTGATCTCAGTGAATAGTTTTGTGCCACAGAGCAGTGAACATTATGAATATGAATTTTATATGTAACTATAATTTTAACTATAGTTATTAATATTTCACTTAATGGTGCATAGGAAAAGAGTTTTACAAAACATTCCTGCATATGAATATTTTAAAAAGTGTTTATTAATGGGTATTTCTTTCAGAAATTAGAAAGATTCACACAAGAATTTTGTACTTTCAAACTGCTGTATGAGGCCACCATGCATAGGACTTTTACAATAAATCTATTTATTAGAGGATTAGATGCATCCCACATGTCTTTACCTGAGCTCACCCTAAAGTCTTTTACTCACCAGTTGTCAGGAAGAGGATGATATTTGTGCTCTTTGCTGCAGCACAGAGGTCTAGGCCATCCAGGGCAGCTGCTTGACTTATGCCACTGGTGCATCTCCTGCTTCACACTCTTCAAGTCTGAATAAACCATCCCATGGTTTTCCAAACCTCATGGTGGCTTATAACTTTTCTCAAGTCATGGCATTTCAGCTCCTCTACCTTGCATTACAAATCAAAGGCTACTTTACTGTTTCATGGGTTCCAGACAACTCTTTCAGCTCTGTTTTCAGCTTAGTGTAATTACAAAGTACCCTGCTGTGTGCAAGCACAGACTACGCTGATTTTTTCAGACAGACAATCTCAAGTGACAAAAACAAAAGTTTCCTCAACTTACTCCTTTATTTCTTTCTAACGCTTTCCCCTTTCTCAGACGCCGGAGACATTCCCTTCACCAGCTTCTGAGCCATCTTGAAAGTTTGCCTCTCTTTCCAGGTTTTCAATAATTAGGGAAACTGAAAACCTCTGGCAAATACTACAATGTAAAATATACTCATAAATTCAGGCTTCTCTAAAGTCACAGTGATGGAGAAACCAACTATGTCACATACACTTCATTTGCAGACTGCAAAAACTCCTTTCTATGTGGAAAAGTTAGATTTTCCTCTTCTGTAAACTGAGGAACCTGTAACTTAATCTGCTCAGGAGACATAAATGTGCCAAAGAGCTGGAAGAGAAGAGGAAAAAGTGGAAAGGGAAAAGTTAGGATTGATTTATTTAACACACATCCCTACTGTTTGACTGCTGTTTTGAGAAATCTGGCATCAAAACTGTTCTGCTTTCCTCTTATCTGCAAATCTCTTTGACAAACCAGTCAGACAGACACTGTAAAACTCAGGATGGATAAGCTTCTTCAGCAGTGGCATTTCTGGTATTTTAGTGTTTATATAGACAGTGGAGTTTCAGTCCATGTGATTCAGTGGAAAAGAGTAATGAGGCTGTATGCCTTTCAGACTTTCAGTTTCCCACAGTGAACTCTGTTAGTTATCCAAAAACAAAGTATAAAGAAAGAAACAGCGCATTTATCCTAGTGACACAAGGGGCTTTTTTTCCTGTTACATTGTTAAGCTATGAGGCTGGTGCACCACCAAGCAACTAAACACAGCAATACTTTGAAGGAATCCTTAAGGAGACATTTGGTGAAGATTTACCTTCTTAGCACTTGCTTAGTCCTTTTGAATATCATTTCCATTGCCACATGTTTTGCAGACTGCTGTGTGTCTGTGTGGCTACAAAGGAGAAACAGGGAGAAAGAAATTTGCAAGAAGTGCATATGTGAGCTCCTAAAAATCACTGGTTTTGGAACACTTCATGGTGCAGTGATGGGTATATGAGCTTTATGGGGCTGCAAAAGTGTATCTGGAAGGAGGGCTTTTTTATGTATATATTGAAAAGAAGTTTCAAAATGAAAGGTAAATTTGGATGCTCCACTCTTTCAGTCCAAGTATTACTGAGCAAATAAAGTTTATGCCTACCAGATGCTTAAGTACTTAAAGATGTATCTCAATGGACTCTAACTTTTTAAAAAATGTGCTGTCTAGCTTCATAGAAGTGTTCAAGATTAACTGGTTCTTGATGCATTCCTTAATTTCACTGAAATATCTTAGAAGTGCATATCAAGATGGTTCTCAAACTCTGACTGGGGCCAATAAAAATCTTCAAAAACCTAAAGCCATTTTAAACATGTAAACAAATGTATTTGCCTAAAATTTCTCTTCCTTTCTTTCATATTATTAAAGATATCAACAGTGTGTTAATGTACTAATGCACCAGCTGAAATCCATTTGGATTCCCTGTGTAATGACAAGAGCATCTTCTATGAGAACCTGTTATATAAATGTCCCATAGTCTTTGCCATTGGCTCTTGAAATCAGCATGACCAAATCTGAACGAATTCAGAGAAAGAGAAAAGATTGAAAAAATTTACTCTTACTAGTAAATGTTTTCATGAAGGATAAAGCCTTAGTTTGAATTGTAAATGGGAAACTAAAAAACTTGTCATTTTTATGTTCAGATCTGTATGTATGATAAGAGTGCTGAAAGAAATAATTATTTTAATAGCACGTCATATGATTTTTTTTTTCCTTATTATATGTTTGATTCTGATGGAAATATTCCAGTTATTCTTGTCTAAAGGTTTCCTGAGGGAGCTGGTATGGGATGCTAGCATTTTCAAGAACAAGAACACAGAAGTTCACAGACTACTGAGGAAGCAAATGGAATTCAGGAATATTTTAAAGATAGGTGTTTTTTCTGGGGTTAAATGATAAAGAGTAGTTTGTATTTATTAAAGAGATAAAACACACTATGTAAATAAGGTAAGGATTCTTGGGAGGACCAGAAAGCAGTAATATTGTGTTTGAAACACAGTTATTGCTTTATAGCATTAGCAGTGAGGACATTCATTAATCTCCAGTTGGTTTGGTCAATTTGATTTTCCTACTGATTCCCTCTATAACCATGGTTTGTCCCCCAACCCAATTCTTTATCCCCAACCCTCACATCTGAGTAAATGTTATAATATCTAAACCAGCATGTGGGGACGTTCAAAGTGCTTTTAAACAAATATGCTGTTGATCAATGATTTTAAAGCCTTACTTCCTAATAATTTGTGGCTGCTCAGATGACAGAAAACATGTAAAGTTCTGTACCAAGCTCTGCTACCTCAGAGCTGCAGTAACTTATTTTACTTGACAACCTGCAGAAAATGCAGCTAACATAACTGGTAACAGGGTCTCCTATGCTAAAGGCAGAGACCTATTTTAGTTTGAAAAAAATGGAAGTGACATTTGGCAAATACCAAAGTTCACTGGTTACGAAAATGAAAATCAGAAAGGGATACAACTTGCTGCTTACAAATTTGAATTAATAAAATCTGTATTGTTATAAAAGAAAACAGACATCTTTTGCAGGAAAAAACAACTCAGTAGTGCTTCCTGGAGACTGAAATTACATTTACAAAAAGGATTCTAGAGACAAAATACATATTTTAAAAAGAAATCACAGAATATGTTTCATCTGTGACGAAAACTCCTATCATTTGACCCACCTGCAATGCTGAAGTACAGGCCAAGGTTCTCCTATTTATTCTGCAAGGGAGAATTGTGAGACATCTTCATACTGCCATTGACTCATTTAATTTTTAGTCTAGTGATCCAGAACTCATGATTTAAGAAACCGCAGACAGCAGAAACTGATAAGAAAATAGGTTGTATAAAAGCTTGGTGAATATAAAAACAACCTGGCTTGCCTTAGATGGTTGAATAGCTCTTACTTAGTTTGAAAGTCTTTGATCATATTATTACGTAATTGTCTTGTGTAATGTGGTACATACAGATACACATAGGAAGGAGAAGAGACCTGTGGCTGTTGTCATCACCTAGAGAATCTTGTTCATCTTGGTTTTTTTCTTGTATTTCTAAATTTTGACTCAAGGATATACTCTGACTGGAATTTCTAACCTTGTAAAATTCTTAAAATAAGTAGCAATATATTATGCTTTAGTTGTTATGCTTGTACAATAGACCTAACCTTGTGTAGCCTTAGAAACCCATATCTTATTAGTCTTTTCACAGGGCTGAACAAAGAAACACAATTTTACAGATGACAGAGGTGACATATGGGGCTTTGAATATTCAGCCTTCCAGAGGATGATCAAAATATTTTGAGTTTTGGAATGAATGATAAAAAGTAAAGCATAATAAAGAAGCATTCCATGTGCTCTAAAAGCAAAGATCAGTGATAAGAGCCAATCCATTCCTGTTTAAAACAGGAAAAAACTTATTCAAGTTTACTATTGCTCTTAGTTCACAGGAATTTTCTGTTACAGTTCATTGGTCTTCTCAATCTATTTTTAATTAAAACTACTTGCTACACTAGGCTTAGGCTAATCCTTGAGAATTATAGACACAAACAGATATATAAACAAGAAGAGAGAAAATAGTTACTGATAGCTACTCATGGAGAACAGTTCTGGGCTCTTCCAGGTTATCACGTATGAGTTTCAAAAGTGCAGACTAATGCACAAATGGGCATTTAAGATTTGGTTTCAAAGTACCGCAAAGTATGAATGTCCACAGTTTCTCTCTGGTCTGGACCTAAATAGCTATAGCAAACCAATGCAAGGGAGTGAGGGGTTGTGAGAGGCAGTGGGAGAATGAAGGGATGAAAGGAGGGAAAGGATTTAAAGGAGAGAAGGACAGTCACTTAGCAGTATGTTCTGATTGCTGCATTCTCCCCATGAAATATTCCCAAGCATTCTTCCTCAAAGTATAAATGGTTCTGTTTCTGTTCAGGGCTGCTGTACTCTGCATCGAGGCAGGTCACAAACAAGGACCACTCCCATGGTACATTCAGTGTATTTTTGAATGATAATAATTTCAGATTTGCTCTGCTTCTTGCAAATTCAGCAAGTAAGCCATCTGTATTTAATACAGAGATGTAAAGTGAAATGTTTTCAGTTATCACTAGACTTTAAAATCCTCACGTCTCCTAGGTGTGTACAGTGGGGAGCATAAAGGAAATTGAACCACAGAAAAAACTGTAATGTTGGCTTCATAAGGGATTCTCAAGGTTGGAGAGATAGGTTAACCTGCACAAATCATTTCAATCCAGAAATTAAGAGAAGAAGGACCTAAACTCATCTATTTAATGATAACAAGATCATTTATTGAGATGAGGCTTTGCTCTTAGTTTTAAACTAACTTAAAATGAAACTGCCATGCATATTTTTAAAGGTCATCTACAAACTATTTCTGTTGCTGCCAGCAGAATGTAGAAGGGGGAAAAAACTGTTTATGACAGTGTGGCTGCTTTCTTTCTTCTCTTCTAAAACCTATTGTTTGAGAAAGTATTGTACACAGATAACTGATAAATAGTGCAAGAAATGGAGTTGCCTTTGCTCATTTATTAAATGGCTATCAAGGGAAAGCTTTCAAAGCTGTAAACAATTTTTGATTCTCCACTGAGTTAAGATGAACATCTTCTATAAGATGTCCTCTAAAAATTTCTTTATCTGATCCTTGGTACGTGGATTAAACTTAGAACAAATTGGCAGCAAAATTTTTGTTGTTCCTTGCCAATATGTTGTCAGGAAACAAAAACATTTGTCTTGATGAAAGTCAAAGGAAATGATAAAATGAAGAATTATTTATATATTATTTATCATCTTGCCTTGCATAAGACTTTTCTCTTTTAATGGACAGAAAGACAAAACAATTACACAAAAACAATTGAGAGAAACAGAGAAAAGATAAATCTTGAGATGGGAAACAGAACTTCATTAAGTACCATCATGTGTGCCCTCCAATCTAAACTAACCTTGCTTAAAATCATGACTTTCATAAGATTGAAAACCCCTGGCTTGAACCACGGAATGCAATGCATCTGGTTTGTTTAGCTTCTTCACCAGCCATGAGGATGCCAAGTTTTGATAATTATACTTTGTTAACTGGAGGAAAGGCCTCTCTAGTGCTCCCTGATAAACAGTTGTGATAGCAGCCTCAAGAGACCAGTTACCTGTCAGTCCTTCCTTTCTGCTATATTCTTGTTTGTACGTAAAGATTTGGTCTACTGATTAGAATAATTGTGCCTTCAACTGCATGTATCAGAACATTTTACAAACAAGCATACATTAATAAGAACAAATGAAGAGGGGATTAACATTTTAGTTTTTTATTTTTTAACATCCTTATTACTGATTTGGAATACTAAGCCAACACCAAGCCAACACTGACAAATGGAAATACAGCGTTAATTTCCTATATATGTTATTCATTCTTTCACTTCCCACCATAAAATTAAAATTATCTGTGAACTTAGGACCAGCACATTTTAACAGGAATTCAATAATTCTTACATGTTTGAAAAATTTTATTGTCTTCTAATCCAAACTGCTAAAAAAAAGACTTACATAAAAATAAAATAAAGGGATTAGGAACACAAAGTTTTAGGTAACAAACACTTTCTAAAGAAAAAGAGAAAATTATTTTTTTAATAGATGCTTTGGCTCTGGAATATTGTCTCTCAGAACACTTCTATGTCTTTTTCAATTGAGAAAAATCTGGAAACAGATTAAAAAACCAAAAAGTTCTATGTAAAATTGATTTATTGAGATTAGTTATCCAAATGGTTTGTACTTGTGCAAAATGTCCATGGCAGCAGTAGCTAAAGAAAGCTATTAGAAAGTAGCATTTTAGTCTTTGTAATACTCAAGAGAGATATTTTGTGATCTCTAGGCACTCCACTGATAAACAGGAAACCTCTAACAGGTAATACCACAGCTATTCTTGAAACAACAATGAAGGGTTGTTTAACATCAGAAATGTTTTAATTGTGAAGCAAGGACTGATTCTGGAAGCCTGGAAGCCTCCAGGAAGCCTGGAGGAAGCCACTCAGGAGCCTCAAGCTGTTTAAAAGGTTAAAGCATAAAAAGAAACTACCCATTGCTGGGGAAATGGATAGCAGTTTGGGAATGGGAAAAAGCCCTGGGATACAATGCTGCTGCTCCTACAGAAACCATACTTTCCAAAGTCAGAACAGTTTTTCCACATTTCACCAACACTACCTCAGCTCTGCAGAATACAGGAATACAAGCTTGAATGACTAGAGAGCTAATTCTTAAATTTCTCTCAAGTTCAGGACAGCAAAGCACACGAGATATCTTAGAATCTATAGTAATTTTATGAAGTTTGATCAGTCTTTTCTTCTGGAATGACAATATGCCTACCAGGTAACATGCAAGAAGTGAAGCACTCAGTGTCTGTGTCATACTTTCAGTGTCATCTTGTAGACCTCAGAAACTGCACTGTGCATGGCAAAAATGTATAAGACTTGGCTTGTGGTTTTTCACCTCCTGAATTAGCTCACACCAAAAATAAAGGAATCTCCACCATAACCACCGCAATAGGCTGAGCTCTGAAGCATGATCTGAAACTTTCCCAGTCAACAAAGGAGAAATTAAGTTCTGAGCAACAGCGCACAACACTGGTATTTTTGCACTAAACCCATTGTTTCTGTTTGAATTACAGTGTATTTTTGAAAAGACAGCTGTATTGATTTAGGAGTTTCAGGTGGTATGGAAATCACTCCACTGTTAATACAGTGCTTTATTTTTAGTTGGAATTCACCTCCATCAGCTTACTTCTCTTGATCTCTTTACGCTTTCTTTTCTGCTAAAATCCATAAATCTTTTCTATGCAGATACTTTGAAAATGAGATCAAGTCACAGGCTAACCTCCTGTTGGATTATTTGATGGATTGATACCTTAAATCTTCCACAGTAGAAGGATCTTAAATCTTTCCCTTCACAATCCATTATTCAAATTTCAGACCATCTCAGTACACCTTTTCCAATTTTATATATTGCTTTTAAATATGTCTTTCAGACACAGTAATAGCCTCACCGATGCTATAAAGTGTAAGAGCATTTTCCTCCTTCTCCTAATATTCTTCAGCTGCTCTGTTCTCAGGCTGTATTTGAAACGTGTTTCTCTAGCTTATTCTTAAATCAAAAGTCGCCTTTTTTTAAAAAAGTGGAAATTTTAGGATAGTATGCAATCCTTGGATGAAATTTTTACATGTCTCTTTTCAACTGAATCTGTCTGTTCAATAGAGGCCATACTAATTGTATCGTATGTTTTTAAAATCAGAATATGTGAACTGAGCCAAAAATATTCTTGGCCTGGTTCTCTGAACAGTGAAGATGTCATCCTACTCTGCAGCACTGTTTTAAGTATTAAAAATATGGTCTTCAGTCAATGGAGGACCGCAGTGTTACCCTGCAGCACTTTCCCCTCAAACAGGATATAAATACTGCTTCAAACATTGCTGTTAAAACAAAAGTGAAAAACAAAATGCTGCATGTCAGTGAGCATACCTGGTGCAATGTTTCCCTCAAACCTCTTTTCTCTCTGAGTGCTAAGTGAAACACAGGGCTAGAGAGCACAAAACCCTGGGCCTGAAATTTTACATGCTGCACTAGTTTAGTTGAAACAGCATGGAAAACAGATTGCACTTTCTTTTCCTTTGAAAATGAAAGAAGAAAACTAACCCCATTCAGCCATATGGGTGGGAAGGGTAGAGGTAAAAGAATATGACAGTGGTTGTATCTGCCTGTTGGACAAAAGCTTCTTGCTGTATATATTGCATAGTGCAAGAGCTACTGCCCCACCACACACTGATAACAGCATTAACACAGGTGTATTTTTGAGGCCATGAGGAAAAACAAAAGTGAGGCAATCCAGATGCAATCATAACAAAATGTGCTTTTTGAATTTTACCTCATACTGGTTTATAGATCTTATATCTCTTATATCACCAAATTGAAGCTCTGGAGATGAAACTACTTGTCCAAGGTCTGAAAAAAAGTTTAAGAAAGAGCTGGTTTCATGAGCATCCAAGCTTCTGTTCCTTCCTTTGGGAGCTATAAGTGAGACTGTAAATTACCCAGATTTAAACCCTTGGGATAATACCATTGCTCTGAGATATTTGAAAAAGTGCCTAACACATTTTGAATCATTATATTTGGGTTTTCTAGTGACCACCTAAAAATCTGACAGTACAGCATGTAAACCATCTCTCAGGAACAGTGAATAAATCAGTGAAATCACAGAAAAATAGCTCTGAATCTTTCACAGCTAAATTCCTGAACCAATCTCTACATCTCTTAAGATTTTATGTATGGTGATTGAATTTCCCCTACTCTGTCTCATTACAGAACCAAACCCAACAAAGTATGTTTCAATGTTATTTATTATTAGGTCTGCTCAAACATTTTCTCTTGATTGGTTCTGCTGGAAAAGACTTTTTTTGGAAATGGAAATATTTTCATTCTGTGAATTCTTGCTGCAGAAACAGCAGGGCTTCATTTACCTGTATTCTAAAGTAGGGTACAAAGTCACCTGGTTCCCAGCTATGTGCCAAACTTGCAGCACAAAACAGTGGGGCCTGGCAAATGAGCCAGAAAGAATTCCAAGCACCCATTGTGATGTTTTTTCTTCTCCACAAGGTTTTGCAGGATTGGAAAATTTTGAAACACTGCTTCCAGATAGTCTTAGGAATGGAATTCTCCATATAGCTCTTGAAAAAAGAGGACATGAGATGATTGGATAAAAAGTACACAACAATTTGATGTTCCACAAGGAAGAACCCAGCCTTTCCCACTAAACATGAAGGTGTGGAATGCCTTCAACAATACCTGTGGGTGCTGTGTTTGTACCAGACATATACTGACATCTAACTGCCTGTGAGTAATGTCTTTCAAGAAGTCTTCACTTTCCTGAAGTCCTTTTTGACACAGGATAGGTCTCTGTCAATATCCATGACATCTTGGGTCAAACTCCATGACAGGAGGCTATGAAAAGTTTCAGAGAAACAGGTTTCAGATTAATCTTCCAAGGCCTTCTCTGTTTTAGGGGGTTTTTTGTGGCTTTTTTGTTTGTTCTGTTTTGTTTTGTTTTCTTAAAAAGAAAAAAAAAAAAAACCCAAACCAACCCCTCTAAGCCAATAAATCTAAACTTTGAAACTTTAAAGCATCATCCTATTTTTATTTTTGTTATGAAAACCATTTGGTATATTCTGAGCATCTAAAACCTTTGTGGCAATATTTCTACATCCTATTTGTAATACAAAGTCAAGTAAAATATTATTTCCTATTCTGCTCATAAGGACCATGTCATCAGTGGACCCTCATTAACAAGAAAATGAAGTCCAGACCTATGCTTGATAAAAAGTACCCTTTCTACTTTCCATATAAAGCTGTCTTAAACATTTTCTCATTCCTTAAGAAATAAGTCTTTCCAAGGTTATTATTCATCTACAAATTCTTTCCAAACACTGTTGTTAAATTCCTTTTGATACTTGCTCAGAACAATTCAGAGTGGTGATTTTGCATTGCCCCAGTGTCCTTTTTCAATAACATTGTGATCAAAGGGCAAATATTTTGAAGCAGCCTTAGAATTAGTCTTCCTACAGGCAAATGAAATCTAACATTACTTTTCTTTCTACAACTGAACACAGGTTTTACATCATTGGAATAATTCTCTATAATTGAATAGAAGCTTCATTCTTACATTTTACAGGACATCTTTCTCAATTATTTAATAATTTAGTTTATATGAAATAATATTTTCCTTTATTTCCAATACTTTAAATTTCTGCAAGGGTTACTTAGGACCAGGACTTAATAAGATGTAGAGTCCAGGCATAACAAGCTTAAATTTCCTGTTAATTTTTGTACCTTACACTTACATTAGAACAGTAATAATGGCAAGTTAATTACATTTGAAATTCTGAGGGTTTTGTATACAAAAATAATATACAAATATACATATAAATTCCTAAGACAAAGGCATTGACACAGGTATGCCTCTAAGTTCCAACGTAATTTTACTGATCTGAACTCTTGCTTTACCAGCTACCCCAGGAAGGAAATTGGGCAAAAAAAAAAAAATATCAGGTAGCACATATACAGATTTCACTAGGAGTTATAGTACAAATATTAATAAAAAATAATGCTTTAAGCAGCAAAACAATTGGTAGCAGAGAGCAGTGGATGCCAAAGACTTTTGTCTCATTTATTTTGCTCACTGATGAACTTAAAGCAATAAGAAATTGAGTGTTATTTACATATTATGAGGTTTAATCTGGTAAAAGAAGAATATACCAAAGCTAGATAAGAAATAAGAAAAGTTAGAAATTTGGTCAGAGAAGAACAAAATTATGTCTAATTTGGAAAATATGCAGTCTACTCTAGGAGAAGAATAACCTGAAACAAATATATTTATCAAAAGAGGGATTCAGCCCAAATCCCTCAGGCTGACTCCAGATAGCAAATTATAAGGAATGTTGCAAAGAAACACAGCAACAAAAAATGCCAGTGTAAATTCAGGCTGTACATGTAGAGGCACAATGCTGTGGCCTAGGGAGAAGATCACTCTCGTCTGTGTAGCATGAAAGAGACCACACCACAGATACAGCTCCTGGGAACAAGCACCTCTGTGCCAAGGAATTTCAGCATGCTGGAGGTAGTTCAGAGAAAGCAACAGAAATAAACACGTGGTTGTAGGGATTATTTTATGAGGAAAGCTCAAATGAAATAAATACCTTGATTTGGCTCAATAGTTACTAGGAAGGAATATGATTACATGCTTCAAACACTCCAGAACTGTTACCATCAAGGAAGAAGATAAATAGGATGCATAGGCGATCTGGCTCTACATCTACTTTCAAACTGTTCATATGCTTGGAAACAACTTCTGTATTGTCTTCCAGATGAACTCTTTCTTCTTATGTCAAATTTCTCTCAGAAATGGATGTGCTAGTATTGAGGTCAAACTGAAAAAAAAAAAAAGTTGTTTTATGTCAAGCTAAAAAATTTATTGAACTAAAAATATTGTTTCAATTTTACATCCCTTTTAGCTTGGTTTATAGAATACATTAGGAGAAAGGTTAGCTCATTTATAGAAGATGAACCGTTCAAATTTTCTTGATGATGTGGTCTTACTTTATACAAAATACGTAAAAAACCTTATTGCCAGCAGGACTGAAAAACAGATGTGTCAGTACCTAGGGAAATAGTTTAAACTATAAACCACATGACTGAATAGGGAAATATCTAGAGGGAAAGAAATGGAAATCAGGGGTAGAATGGATCTGAATCAGAATTTTCACATCTTAATGGTAGGCTGAATAATAGGCTTCAAGAAGAAAAATAACTTCCTTCTTATTCATTTGGAAGATGGGGTCTGGTCCCCTTTCTAAGGTTGGAGTGGAAACTTGAAATAGTATGTTCACAAAAAGTCAAAATTAACTTTCTTGCTGTCTCAAAACTAAATCTCCTTTCAGCTCAATCTAAACCACTAACTGAATAAGGGCTAGATTTACAAATAGTTTTAATGTGGCAAAGTTGGCATTTTTCAGCCAAGACAGCTATTACAAGAAATATGAAACAAAAATAGTTTGCTACCTTAGAACTCATCTAGGCTTTAAATACTTCCTGTACAGAACTGTTTATTCAACTGATACCCACATCTTAACTGATGCTCATAAAGTCCAACTCAATTTTGAATTTGATGGCGTTAAATAATTAATGGAAGTGTTCAGTCATGTGCACATTTAATCGACTAATATGAAGTTAATGGGCATTCTGAACTTAGCTTCACCACTGGGGACTTAGAGCTGGTAAAATTAGTCTTTCTTAGTGGAAAGATGTTCGATCTGGATATGAGTCAAGCAACAAGCCAAAATTAAATCAATAGCCAGAGTCATCTTGGTAGGACTCCTAATGAACACAATTAAGCCAAAATCTTCAAGCTTACTGGGAAGAGCAAGAATTTTGGCTTGCTTTCTTGAATTCAAGGACTTTGTGATGTGCACCTCATTTGTGCACTTACTACACATTTCCAGACACAATTTAGGACACAAACATGGAATTTAAGATGTTAATACCTTTCTGCTAAGATGTTGCCAATATCTTATGACAAGCAGAAAACATAAATGTGATGAACATGTAGTTCCATGGTGCTGTGGGATACTGGACCAATTCCATGTTTTCCTAAATAAAGATCTGTTTGCTGAGTTTCAGGCAATACATTTTTAAGCTTGACTTTTATTTCAGGACAACTTATTCAAGTCAAACTATCAAACTCTCACTGAATTCAAAAGTAGTTATTGTTAAAAGTAGTTAAACTGTATTATAATATTGGCAAGAAAATCAATATTCATCTATTTCTGTTGACAGAGGAAGTCAATCCACCATATAAGAGATTCACATTGAAAAATAATTGACTGTAGCTGCATAAACTTTCGAAAGCACCAGGCTACATACTTCTGAAGGGAAGACACAAATATGAGCCTCACACATGGAAATATCTCCAAAAAACAATAAAAAAAATTCAAGGACACTTCCCTGCCAGATTTTTTGACAGGGTTTGATAGTTCTGTTTTCACCTTTTTGGGCAAGGGAATTGTGTTTTGTCTATGTACACTGACACGGTTCATGATTCAGTTTAACACTTCTGTGAGATGCTGGCCCAAAATATTTGTGTTCTTCCACAACAATCTGGAAGCTTTTGCCATGTAATCAGCATGGAGCCCCCTGCAGCTATTTTGCTACATAGCTTTACAGAGTGAAGTGAGTATAAATTGATGGTTTATTCCTAATGCAATTACAGACATTCCAGCTCTCGTCAGACTTGATCGGGCCCTTCTAAACATTTAGACAATTCTGAAAGTATTTATTCCACCTGTATTTTTTGCCTCAAAGATATTATCATATTTTGACAAGACTAACTGTCCCCGTACTGCTTCTCCCTCCCAGTGAAACTAACAATTAGATTAGACAATAGTTCCAAGGGTTTTTTCCATTGCCTAAAAAGAACAAAGCTTTGAAAGTTAAAACACTAGCATGTATTTATATGCTTATACCCTGAGGATACAATATACTGTAATCATTCTTTTTTCAACAGACATTGATTCCTTCTGCACTGGTCAATACTTACTTAATTCCACAGCCTATTATACAGATTTCTTGGTTCTTGCATTCTATTTGGTATAATCCATTAAATGTGATCCAGCCAACCATTTGTCTGAATGTCCTTGAGCTTCACTGTGAATTAAATTATCATTTCCTAAGCAATCTTGCATTTCCAAAAAAAAAATAAAAAAAATAGGTGCACATTCTGGTGAGCATGAACCACTTTTATAATTAAAATGTAAATTATAATAAAGAAATAAGGAATAAATAGCTGGGAATTTTCTTGCAAGACAGTTTTGCATTTAAAATAACAAAAACCCTCATCAAAGCACAATAGAAATGGATTTGATCTGTAAAATGAGGGTTTGGGCCTCCTATTTTGCAAGACTGCTTGTTCCAAGCCTACCAACCTTCTGTATTTATGCTGTTTATGGTCTCACACCAGAGTTTGATTCTCCTTACCAGGTCTAGGTTATTTAGAGGTCACAGTACACACATGTGGGGAGAAGACAGTATAACAGATAGAAAAGAGTGAATTACATTGATCACACTGTGTGGCACTAATATTTAGTATACTGAGTGCCCTTTATTGTCCCACAAGTCATTCTGGCAAATTTCCTGGGACAATTTGGATAAATAAATCTCAGCAAGTGTGCAGCTTTTGACAGAAAGAGAGTTAGTCTTCAAGAACTTTTAATGGATTCTGTTCATGCTAAGATCTTATTGTCATACTTTCATTTTACATGTGAGGTATTTCTATACATTTCTTCTTTCTCATCCCTTGAACTAAAAAGTCTGTGTATTTTCTGCTAATGGGATATGTGAGAAAGCATGAAGATAGTAAGGCTACATTTAACTTCTACTCATTTTAAGAGAAAAAAGGAATCTCTTCTAGTTAATCCATACCCAACTCCAGAGACACTATGAAAAGTCCAATAATATGTCTGAACTCCTTGATCAGAAGTCACAAATTGTACTCCACAACGATACCCTGTACACTTATATAGCCCCAATTAGAAGGATACATTCTGGTGCATTTACTTCCCTTTTTCTGTGATAGTCTAATGGCTCCCTAGGAGAAAATAAAAAAGAAGAGGCTTTTGTTGCTTGATCTTTATTGATAGACAACAGTGTAACTCCAGGATAAGAGAAGCATTTTGCCTATAGTCTGAGCTTAGTCACTACCAGTAGACAATTCATGGAATGAGGATATCAGTAAAAATACTATCGGGACCCAGGAAGGATATTTATACAGAACAGATAGAGAATTATAAATAGGTTTATCCTTTGTTTTCCTGTTCTCTCTCTTCCATATTTGAATAACACATTTATTGTCTTCAGGGAGAACACTGCAGTGTGTTAGCACACAACTCATGGGAGTACATGCTAGCAATGTTCAGGATTGATCTTCAGAGAAAGAACTGAGAAGTTCTGTCTTTAAGATGTAAAATGAAACAGCTTCCCTAATACTTAACAAAACAAAACAAAAAAAAAAAAAAGGAAAAAGAAACCCATTCATAGGTTTGTTTTGTTGGGTTTTTTTTTTTTTTTGTTTTGTTTTGTTTTGTTTTGTTTTTCTTCCCCACCCCAGCATAATTTGAAGATATCTGTCAAGCTGACAGAGAAATATGAAATTTTAAACACCTTAAGCAGGTGTCATGATATATAGTAGTACTGAATGAACTATGACTGAATGATTTATATTTTCCCTACTCCTGTCATAATGTATACTTTCCCTTCTTTCTGAAAGACTGACTGAAAAGTTGCCCTAGATTACAAAACACCTTAAAACAAGTACTGATATTTTAAAAAAGAAAACTAACTCATATTCTGACTAATAAACTCCCTGCATTTTGACTGAACCCTGTTATGGTCACAATTTCAATCACACCATTATCAGAGAATATTGCTACATGATGATCTCTGTAAAGATTAGGAAGAAAACAACTGAAAGTAGAATTGTCTTCCAGTAATGTGGTGATAACAGAGGCATTTTAGAGGCAGTGAAAACAATGAACTCTGGATTCTAAGCAAAAACCATTTGGCAAACATTCATTTGGAAATATTCAGTGTCTGCACAGAGTTGTCTCTGTGCATGCTGAAAGGATAACCAGAAGGAATTAGTTCCTGATTCAGCCAGGCATTTAAGGATATGAATAATCCCATTGAAATCAGTGAGATTACTCACTCACTTGAAGTTAACCACATACTTATGTATCTTTCTGAAGTGAATGCCTAATGAATGCCTACACTTGCAGAACGGTAGTAGGAAACTGGTTTGCCAGAGACTGGTTACAAATCAGCTTTGTAATGTTTGTTTGGAAAGTCTTGACAGAACTTTCCCATGAATAGGTACCTTTTTCTACCTCGATGAACTGCCAGGATAGCCAGGGGCAAGTAGGTAAAACAAATAAAACAGTCCTTTGCCCTTCTTTAAGAAGATTAGGCTGCGGCATAGAGTAAGCTCTCCCCATTTGCCTAGTGTGTCAAGAAAGCCAATTGTTTCCCAGACTCGATTTTCTCATATTTGTATCTTAATGAGTGAGCTTATTACTGTAGCAAATGTTCCTCCTGGGAAGCACTTCTAAAATGAAATTAAAGTGCTGATTGATTTGCAAGATTTGCAAAATATTATTCACGTGTTGTTTTTTTCAAAATGGAAAAAATATCCCAAACGCATTGTTCCAAAAGTTTGAAAGGAAGTCTCCTATCACTTTGAAAAACTCTCACTGTGAGATCACTGTGAGGGTTCTCAGTTGAAAAGAAATTGAAGTTAAAGGGGAACATGATACTATTAGTCATATCTAAATTCAGTTAGTTCCATGGAAGAGAGAAACCAGTGTCCATGCTTTAGGGTTATGAAAATTAGAAACTCAAAAAAATTAGATGAATCATTCATTTAAAATAATTTTAAACTATTTTAAAACATAAACAGTAACTGCTTAATATTACTAAACAATGAACCTGCACATAAAACAAAATTCCTCCTAATTTCCAAATGAGGCTAACTGTCCAAGAATTCTACATATAAAGCATAAAATACATAGAAAAAACATGAAGATATATACAGTATAAATTTTTTTCCTAATAGACTGAAAGTCATAAGTCATGTTTGAAGATGAGATACCTATAGCAGAGAACAGTATTTTGTCAAAATAAAAAGGTAGTCCTTGATAAAGTTTTGTGACTTAGGCACTCTGGGCTTTATTCCAAACCGTACTTTGAACTTCCCTCACCATCAATGGAAAGAGACAAACCTTTGTACCTTATTGCTCCATATAAAAACATAGGGAATTCTTTTTATTTATTTATTTTTTTAATTTATTTTTAAATTCTTTGTGTAAAAGACTAGACTTTCTGACCTGCTATTTTGATGTTTTGACACAATAAAGCCCCATTTTGTATACAAGTTGCTGAAACAAAAGCAGAATACAGACTGTTGCTGAATTAAGGAATTACCAACCTTTAAACTTTGTCCTTCTCCATCACTTTTTGGCTAATAAAGTCCTGTTTACTGGACTGGTTAACACAAATCAGCAGATAGTAAACCTGGAGTGCAGTTCTGAGAGGGCAAGTGGATTGAGTGTTAAAAGGTAGAGATTAAGCATTTTTCCCAGGCTCTTTCCAAGGTGAAAAAGGAAAGTAGCCTGGGACAAGAGGCAGAAGAGACAAGCAAGATGTAGAATTTTAAGGGGTTCATGAAATTATCCCATATATGTCTAGAAAAAGCCTGTGAAAAGCAATGTCTTGTGAGTGTTCATATCATGAGATCTGCAGTGGAGATAGAGTGGACAGATGAGATACAATTGTTTTGTTCCTGTCTTTCATGACTGATCCTGCTTTGTGATTTTGGTTCCTAACCAGCATTTGAAACCTACATGACACCAGCATCTTTTGACATTGGCTGTGTAATAATCCTTTCTCTCCTCTCTTTCCAGGCTCTCTTTCTCACTAAACAGTCCTCGTCAATATCATACAAATGCCAACTTCTAAGTTTTGCATAAAATCACCTGGTGCTGATGGAAATGTGTGTTCCTTTTCCAGGCCTGGTTGTGAGAACACCCAGCAAAGCAAGCTGTGGGCTTTTATCTGAGAACATGGCTTCTGTTCAATAACATGTCAAGTTTGTCAAAATTGTCTGACTGAAGCCTTTTATTATCACACAGCGGTGAAATGATTTGCCTGAAGGGGAAACAGAGCATTAATAAATTTAATGAATTGTACATTGTTCATGACAGCCTCTGTGTACTGTACATTCCAGATACCACCTCAGGTCCTACTAATTAATATTCATCAGTATAGAAGCATACGACTCAATTTGGGGTTTGCAGCACAAATCAGCCATTCCCAGGATGTCTCACTGAAAGCATTTCCCAGACTAGGTCATATGCCACCTAGTCTTAAAACATGTCAATATGTTATGTTTACCTTGTCAGTGGTTTACCAGCCTGATGTCATGGCAAAACTGGCAATTCAGGCTTTAAATATTTATTTCATAGTGTCAGGATTAATATCCACTGAGAAATGTGGAGTAAACCAAACTTGTTTCTTTTATTGCCCTAATTGTCATGGTAAAGGACCTGAAATTGTAGATGTTGCCTTGTTAAGACCTATACTTTTAGCTCTTTGAAAAAAATCATAGCAAACCTGCCTTTCTAAATGATTCTAACATCTTCAAGAAATAACACCAGTCTTAAAAGCCTTGCTATAATTTTGTTGGCTCAAATGGAAAAGGTAATGGAAACCCTCCACTCTATAATTTACAGTATCCTGGATTTATTATATTATGAAGAACAGAACTAAAAATTCAAAGTATTCATATTGTGCAGAAATGTAAGGAAATCTTGGTCCAGGATCGATTTCCTTAGTAAACTGCTTCAAGTTGATTTCCTACCATGGAAATTCAAATGCATACTAAAATATTCCACGCATGCTTATTTAAAGATACAGAGATGCCAGCATTTTTACAGGAAGTCCAACTCCAGGCATGGTGTTACCATTATTCAGTTAATGTCTTGGTGGTTCCAATTACCAAACACTTGAAAGCACAGATAGAAAAAGGGAAGGTATTTGATTTCCTAAACTACATATTAGTACAAATGTAAGTTTTTTTACCTTACCATTGTACAGGGTGGAAAAAAACACCCAAACAACCCAACTCAACCCCCTCCAACTGAACACCCAAAAACCACAGCCACCAAACCTTTACCCATAAAGAAGTCTCCACGAACACTGTATCAAATTCCCTGTTGTTTGTAACATTTGCCTCAGGAAACCAATCAGATTTTAATTGCTTTCCAGGACCATTGCTAGTGCATGCTTCACTGGGATCAATGGCATATTCTGTTTATTCAAATACTCTATTCATATTCAGTCACTCTATCATCTGTGCTCTTCATCAGGAAACTACACTCCCTGGATAGCGTATATTCTCTCCCTGAGAGAAAAAGAAAGAAAAAAAATTGTCCTTCAGCAAATCCAGGAGAACATTATAAATTTTAATTCATTTCAGAGCAAAAAGTATAATGATAATATTTTCATAACATTTTTTATGGTATCTTTCTCTTTTATATGTGTTTCAGCATAAAGGGTCATCAATAAATCAGTCTTCCTCTTACAAATTGAAACTCACCCTTCAGCTTTCATTGGTGGCCAGAGTAATTAAAGCTGCTGTATGACTAGTGGAATGATAAGACTGAAAATCCTAGGTTTACATTAATTTTTTTTAAAACATAATTACTATCTGAAAGCCTTTCTCAAATCTACCTTTCCTGATGATGGTGTGCTGAAGAGCAATCAGTTCTATGTGAAGACTAAACAAGTTGGTAGCTTCCCATATAGCCCTGTGACTCATTCTGAAAATCTCCGTGCTGATATCAGTGTGTTGAATACCAGAAAGAAAGTGACCCAGCAGTGACTCTGGGTAGCTTCATGGACTGAAGCAAATATTTACATTAATTCAGACAACAGGGAGGTGGGGTGGCACAATGAAAGCCATATTTGTCCTAAGAGTTATGTCACTGTTTCAAACAGAGCTTCTCTGTGCAAAAAGCGAGAAGCATTTTAATTACTCTTCTCCTCCTCCCTCATCAAAATATTTTTGGGATTACTTGACTGTGCAAACTTTGTGATAGCCAGTTGTCAGGAACAAAGGGCACTGTATTTCTGAGAAAAATAAATGGTCTGAGCAATCAAAATTCTCAGAAATGTACAAAAGGGAAGAAGTTCTTCCTAATTTGATCACTTGTGATATCAACTGTGTAGTTAAAAACTTTGCCTAAATATTTGCATTGTAAAATATATACATATTGTGAAAGTCCTCTCATGTTCACTGGAAAATCCTGTCTTTTAGAAAATGTGGCTCTCAGAAAATGAGTAGGGGAAAAATAAATATGAACTACTATTAAATAGGTTTTTATATTCATGCACTACTTTAATATAACTGTAGCAGTTTTTCTTCAAACATTTGAACAGTTCCCTGGAAATCCATATGTCTTAAGGATAGAATAAGCAATCTGGAAACCAGACTCCCAAATGCTAGGTTCATAATTTTTTTCCTTGGTATAACAAACGCTTTTAGGTAGAACTCAGTAAACTGAAAATGCAGAGGAAGTATTCAGATTTGTTTTCTATGTACAAATCTTTTAGGCTGCCTCCTGCAAGCCTGGCCATAGGGTCACATCTTTCTGTAACATACTGAGATCCCCTATCATTTTGATGCACACAGGACTGGCTGTATTGATAACTACTCTGTTATTGTCTCTCTTCCTTCCTTTCCTAGAGAAATGTCTTTGGTTTGCTTTTTTTTTGGTGGCTTGTTTTGGTTTTTTTTTTCCCCTAAAAAGGCCGCACAATCACTTATTACAAATACTACTTTATGCTGTACTGCTGATTCTGATTTGCCTGATAAGACATATGCTATTGTTTAGAATTCATCTGGTAAAATGATGGGAATACAGTAAAGCTTGAACAAAGAATTAACCAAGGGATTTCCTACAACTTATCTCACAGATAGCGTTTATTGTTCTCTTTCCATAGTATTGGTTCTTGGAAATTTACTTGGAATGCAAATAAAATAGTATTTTAGAGTCAAAAAGAGATTTTCTTTCCTTGAAATGAAAGTAGTAACATAGCCATATTAGCAACAATAAATAGTTAGAATTACAATTTCTAAATCTTAAAACCTATTTCTAATTCCGTATTTCATGCATTGTTTTAATGCTTTTACAACTTTCAATAATTCTGAAAAATCCTCACATAATACCATCTGAAAAAAGTAAACTGTTTTTTATTCTTTAGGGATATAACATGCATTGAAAATAAACAGTCTTCAACAACATTGAAGAGAACCACAGGGTACTACAATAGAGATCTAAACCAAAATATTTTTACTTTTGTTGTGCACCTTGTTTTCTGAGTTCCTAATTCATAACCCAAAATTTACTATATTCTAACAATAACATTTTCCTTCAAAAAACCAAACAGTATCCTTTCTAAATTTGGAAGGTTTCCACGGTTTCACAGTTTTCCAGAAGGTGAGCAATGAAGTCATTGTGTGAAAGGTTTTAAAAGTATTATAATGTTATAACTGTTAGCAATAAAATGTTGGACCCAGCAATGCTGACAGATTTGCTCTGAGGATCTGTGTTCACAGGTAAAAGCATGATTTCAAACCTTTGGGCTCAAGCTTGCTGCTCTCTGTCCATATGAGTGTCAGACAAAAATGGGGGAAAATATCTCAAAACTGCTCAGGAATTCCAACTTGGTTTTTGCAGCCAACTTTTGAAAATAAAAAAGAAGAAAGAAACACAAGAAAAAAACCCATCAACAAACCAAGAACAAACCTTCCCTCCCTGACCTAAACCAAAATTCCATTACTGGTATTTATTACAGGTATTTGTATCATGTAGTCCCCTAACAGTAACCAAAAGACATATCAAACATCCTTTTTTTTGAGGCCCAGCCAACAAAACCAACCAAGATTATAAGGAAATATAAATTCTGAAGACCAGACATGTTTGCTGGAAGGGTAGGCTTTTAAAAGGACTTCATAAAGATTGCTTACCCAATTGGTGGCATGCCACAGCATAGAAAAATCCATGGTTGGGGGAAAGAAATAGTTTTATTTTCACTCCAGACATAGCAGGGAAATTTAATCTCTGGCCAATGGGAAGGTCAAGTGTAGGCAGCATTAATCTCTTTTTAATTTATGTAAGGGAGAAGTTTCTGTTTGTTTCAGGGTAGGATGCTCTTAAACTGTTTCTATAGTAAATTCATAGGTATTCTGAGAAAGACAAACTTGCTGTAAGTGCATTTTAAGTGAAAAAAAGCCTTCTTTGCTGTAAGGTGATTGATGCTTTCTACTGATCTCATGTTTATTTGGTACATGCTAATTCTTTGTATCAAAGGCACATCTTTTAGACTTGGTTCAGAAGCCTTGGCAAGATGAAAAATACTAGCACAAGCTTTTTCGACAGCTTAGTAACTGCTTAAGATTATTAAACAAAACCTCTACAGTTTCTCAGTTGATTACATAGGGTTACATGAGATGCAGTTACCAGACATTATTTCAGACATCACTTCACCCACCTTGACTAACCAGTTCTCTTCTTCAAAGAGAAATGCAGAGAAAGATTCTTTAAACTTCAAATAATTCTACAGCACTTCCAGCATTTTACCACTCCCTTCAAAAGTCAGGGTTTGCTTTAAGAAGATACACAAGATATCTGTCTTTTCTGAGCATTTTGTTTCTATTTTAGGATAATGGTAGTTCATCTTCCCATGGCAAGAGGTGCTTTTCTGTCTCTGGCCTCCTGATGGATGATTGAAGAGCTCCTGCTTGGTTCTTCATAAGCCAATGCAATCTTGAGATCAATACTAGACTTGGCAGCAGGCAGGGAGATTTAAAAGAATTTTAATTGCTCTTTTGAAAGTGCCTCAAAATGTCATAACTAGACTGTCTTGGCAGAACCTTTAAAGTCCCAGTTTTCAGATGTGAAAATGTTAGCTTTTTTTCTCCTCCTTCAATAGTTTTGTGGACCAGAGCACATCCATTTCCTAGCTAGTTCCCATTAGCATGAAACAATCATTCTAAAACAGGAAGTATACTAAATTTACTTTATTTTTGAGAGTCCCTTATTGTCTCTGAATTACACAGAGACACAGTGTCTTTCAAAGACAAAACTTCAGTGGTATAGAAATAGGCATGAACTGGGTTGTGCATCTGTGATTTTACAAAATGTCCTGAAGTTATCATTCCTGAAAGCAAGCTGAGTCTCAAAAGCGCTAAGGTGATAAAAATGGCACAGAATAAGTGAATTGTATTTACTATTTATGCATGCTTTTTCAAAAAATTCTGTTGCTTTTATCCATTTGAAACATACATAGCTTTGTAAAGTGCTTTCAGATACTTTGCCCTATTCTACTCAATCTTTTTTTCTAGTTCTGTAAATCAGATAAAAAGTTAAAAGGAAGTCAATGCTGGAAGAAGGCATCCAGATTCCTTTATGCCACACACAAGGATTTTGCAAGACCAAGGTCAACCAGGTAAAGAGGAAGCTGGAAAAAAAAATACATAAACTGTTTAAAAGCAAAGTTAATGCACCAATAGAAACAGTTTTTAAATGAGCATTGAATTTCCACTGTTTAAACAAAGTGTAGTACAGTTTTAAATAATTTGATTAATTTCAGGAGATGATCAAATTTCATGGTCTGTCTTTGAGTGGCAAGTCAAGAGTATATCATTATCTTTTGACCATGAAATTCTGTTAATTCCAATTAAGAAATAAAAGTCACCCTAAATCTTTGAAGCTTTTATGTTTCAAAAATAAAAACCAAGGTGTCCATGCTCCTGGATATCAGAAACAACGCCTGGAGACACTTGTTTCCTTCTAGCAGCCTTCTGACATCTTTGTTTTGGCACTTGCACTCTTTCTCCACTTCCACTAAAGAGATGTAAAGGAATAAAAGCTTCTAATCACATACAGCTCTTACTTTACCACTTCTAGCAGTAGGCTTTTTGTTTCCCTAGCTTTGATTCCCATTTAAATGGACTTTAAAAACATAATGTGATAAATCTATCACTGACTAAATTACTCTTTATCCAGTGTTACAGCTGTGAGTGGGTAGGTGACAGCTACAGCCTGTATTTTCCTTCAAGTAATTTCAGCATAACTTCATATTTGAGAAGGTATGTTACAAATACTCTTTAATTTTCTTCATAGTGAAAACATTTGATGTACTTGTTGGCCGACTGCCCAAAATCTCAGCCAGAGAAGGGAAGACTGTATATTGCACATTCACATTTTATTTTGAAAGAGTATACATACTGATGTTTAAATTCCATATCAAGCAAAAAAGGCAGAAAAACTTTCAAGAGAGTCACAGTTTTATGTCAGGGAGTTAGTTCTGTTCCCTAGATTGAAATAACTGAAAATAATAAAATCTATTTTGAATTCCCAGTCAATATTCTACTTAATGTCACCCTGAGAAGCAATTCTTGCCAAGATTTTTTTCTTCAAACTTTTTTTTTTTTTAAGCAGTAGTCATAAGCTGCAGAAGGAATTAAAATAAACCCTAGGAAAGTTAAATCAGAACAACATCGCTATTTGAGGGCTTGCCTCATTTTTCTTCAAGATATCTGCAATACCCAGGCTGATCTCAGAAGTAGAACTGAGAATAACAACCACAGATTTCTTCACTATCTCTCTATCCGATTAATCATGATGACCAAAGCAAAGTATAGATCTTGTTTTTTAATTCTGAGAGACACAGACATCTTCTATATTGAGAAGCAATGGAACTAGTCATAAAGCAAAAACTACCACTTTCAATTTCTTGATTTTTTACCTTTTCTTCATACTTGATGTTGCTCAAGACTGGACAAGATGGATCCCTGGAAACGTGACTTGAATGAGCAGAACCTTATTGGACTACCTCAGAATGAACCAAACCCAAATACATCAACTGCTGCATGTACTTGTATTCCTTCAGAAAGTGTAAAATAGTTTTTAAATGGGAGCTTGCCTTATATTTAGTAAACATTACTTTGGTGAGGGAATTTCATGCCCTCACTCGCAATAGGAATACTGTCAAACTTGGTGGAACTGAACACTTTTAGGTTATGTGTAAGTATCAACACCTCTTTCACTGTCTTTATGCTGGAAATATACATTCATCATCTGTTAGAGTGTCTAGCTCAATTTTAGTTCTTTTATTTTCTTACTGTAGAATAAAATCTTAGGAGTTTTTTTATGATTCTGAAGCACTTTCAAGAAAAATCTATCTCCTAATCTGCGCAAAAGCATGGATCAGGCCAGCCTCAAAGCCAGAGACTCTACATAAAACAGTTAATGCTTTACTTCTCAGCTACTTCCCATATAACTAGTAGCTGCAGCTCTCAACTGCAGCAGTTGGCACACAAAGGTTAAGGCAAACTCTAACTTGTAAAACAGGAAAGAAGAAGACAGCAGGGCAACACTGCTGAATTTAAAAAAAACAATTTAGAATCATGATTTAACATCAAAATGAGGCAAGAGACATGAGAACACTGCAAAATGAAAGGAACCCCACACAGAAAAGTTAAGGATATTTTATATTTCAAATTAAGACAGCTTAACAGAATCAAATTTCATTGCTTAGAAAAGGAAAATTTTTTTTTGTAGAGGTATTTTCAAGATTCAGATTTAAGGCTCAGTAGGAACAGCGTCTTTGGAAAGGCCAGACCTGGTAGTCAAGAAAATTTATGACAACATACATTTATGAGAAGGTATTTTATTGACAACAAACACAAAATTGTTACTCTCATTCCCTAATGTTTCATTTAAAGATAAAATTTTCCCCTTCACCACTTTTACAGACTTGTAAATAGAGCATTGTAAAAAAATTTAAAACAAAAAAAAAAGTAACAATAAATTAAGAAAATGTGAGGAGAAAGAGGAGGAGAAAAGCCCAACCCATCAAAGAGAAAATGCATCAGAAGCAACAGAAAAGCTATGCAATAGAATTGAAGTATCATATTATATTGTCCATCTGAGAGAACTTTGGGGGTTTTGTACATGTAATAAAATAGCAGCAAAGAGAAAGGGTAAGTACAAGTGCATTTGTGTCCCACTGGAACTTGTTCTTATTAACCAAAACAGTAGTACTCATCAGAATCAATTTTGGGATGCTTATGCAGAGACTGTGAGTCCTCCATGACAGAAGAATCACTGAACTTGTCCATATCTGAAGGGGTTTGGTGACCAGGGACATCATCCACTAAGGTGTCCAAATAACTCCCCACTGATATTCCATCCAGTCCATCACTACAGTCTTGTAAACTGCTACAGCTGCCATGGAGGGATGTCTCCTGACTTTCTAGCAAGCTACACAGGCTTCCACTCAAACTGCTGCCTCTGCTGGCAATGGCTTTCTCTTCAATCATCCACTTGATTGATTCAATACTTTCATTGATGAGGAGGAGTTGGCGCATAAGCTTCACATCAGTGGCTCGGAGATTAACCTGCAAGGCAAAAGTGATTTAAAAAATTACTCTCTTCATAATCAAGCCAAAGAGCAGGCTGGAGGCAGAGAATGGTTTAAAAGAAACCACAAAAATTACAGCTTTCATATCTAGGACAAATCTACTTCAGTAACTAGTAACAAAGGCCACAAGCAAACAACCAACCAACCCAAAAAGAATAGCTCTACCAACACTTTCAGTGAGGTCAGGCAGGAACCTGGGCAGCCTCCCTGAGTAATCCATTAACAGGACTGCTAGTCAGTGTCAAGACTTGTACACACACTGGCACAATGCTGTTTAGATGAGAAACACATCTGCAATGATAACTCCTGAGGACAGCTTTTCACTAATCAGAGAAGCAAGGCACAAATAGACATTTGTATTTACCATTGCTCTAAGCTACTTGCAGCTACAGACATCTAGGCATTCACCCCAAGTTATCCTTACTACGGCTACTTGGGCATCCTAAAATTTTCAGATGTGGATAATTTGGAAAAAAGCTTGTGGATATTTAACTATTACTCACACTACTCCTGAGTGGATATTAAAATCTGCCTTATAAATGTCTGAGACTTGAAATATTTCACTTACTGAAACAGTAAATTTCAGTTATTTAAAGCCATATTAGATGAAGGTGATGGAGTTCAGAGTCAACCATTTATTACAGACATGGAGAAAGCATTTGCCATAGCTAACTAAATAAAAAGTGAACATTAAGAACCGACTCCTACTTTCTCAGTTGTGATGGTTGATGCATATACACAGAAGTATTAATAGGAATACACAGTGGAATACTACGGTGTTGCATTTCACAGATATATTTGAGTTAAGAATCTTAATGTTTTTCTTAACAGGTAAACTATATAAGCCACTTTTTAAGTCACTTCAACTGACAAATAAAGGTGAGACCTAAGGTTTATATTCATTGCTTCCTTCTCTTCATCTGAAACTTCCTAGGTGCTGGAAAAAAAAAATCTGTGACACTGTCTGATGTGTCATATTGAAAATTTAGAAGTCTTTACTCAACTGAAAAATAAAGAAAAAACAAGTAATATCTATTACATTAGACAATAGATATTTTATGCAATTCTCCAAGTTCACAATTGTTGTACAGAAAAATAGCACCTGTATTATTCATATACAATGCAGTGGAACAGAATCAGTATTCTCAGAAAGCAAAGACTGTATCTTGTTTTGCTAAAAGTACAATCTGAACATGGTCCTTTCCATATGCAAATGCCATCTTCTCAGTATCCCAAATAACACTGACCTGTTGTTCAAAAGGTATTTTGATTTATTTTTATTCTCTTAGATACTTAGACTGTAGTGGATCCAGCTGGGACTCTCCCTAGCAGCCGGTATGCTGTTGTTCTCTCTATCTGTGACTAAACCATACTGGTAGCATTCTGCTGTTTCAGCTTTTGCTGAGCAGTGAGTGCAATCAGGGCCTTTTCTGGTTTTCACTCTGCACCCTCAGCAAGTAGCCTAGGACTGAGAAAGGTGTTTGGTGTGGACAGAGATGGGGCAGTTGACCAGAATTCACCAAACGGGTATTTCTTGCCATACAATGTCCCCAGCAATAAAACCTGTGCACTTGATCTTTCCCGTTGCTTGGGAACTGGCTTGGTCTACTGGTGGGAGATGGTGTGTCACTGACTTTGTATCACTTGTTCATTTAATTTATTTCCTTCACTTTTTAAACTGTCTTTATTAAAATCCAAGTTTTTCTCACTTTTGTCCTTCTAATTCTCTCCCCTGATCCACTGGAAGAGAAGAGGGGACTGAGTGAGCAGCTGGTGGGTGCTTAGTTACTGGTCAGGGACAACCCAATGCAAAGACATTTCAAGCTTTGGCAGTAACAGACTGCCTTTGTAACTGTCCTGTGTATTCCCAGCTTTATTCCCCAGACCCCAGAATGACTTCTGAATTATTTTCAATCCAGCATCACAAGATTTAACACAGCTAACCTGGTGCAAAACAGCTCTACCTACCATTTACAGTTTTAACAATACTGCCCATCTATCATTGTTTCAGAAGTGAGGTTATGAAAACAGATTGACCATTTTGTAGTTCTCCTGCTCAAGCCAATTCCTCTACTCTAACCAATAAATCACTATAAACCATTTCCTCGGCAACTAGGCTGTCGTGAAAACAGTAAATTACCCAACTTCTGAAATACAACTACAGACTTCAGCAACTTGCTGAATATAAACATGGTCAGAGACAAGATTCCCAAATGGCTGATTAAGGAAATGTTTAACAGAAATAGCACCAACATGATTCAAACGAAACAGTCCCTTTTAGATAAAGTAGACACCTCACATATTTCAGATTCAGTTCACAGGAAATATTTTTTCTCTAAATATAGCAACAGCTTCAGCATTATTGTGGAATAGTCTTCCTGGAAGCAGTTCTTTGCATTCCTGACTACTAGAGTCGTCCTCCTAGCTACCATGTCATTCCAAGTCTCCCATATCAAGAGTGTGCTTTTCCTAAAGCAAATATTAAAAAATAGTTTAACAAGTGTCATCTTTCTTTAATATGGTTTACTTCATCATCTGCTTGGTAACACAAAAATATAAAAATGACATTTTTTGCCCCTTATCTGCTCTGGCACAGACACAATCGCATTACCTTTTACCCACTTATGTAGTATTGGAAGTTGTTGGAGTATACCAGTTGGAGTGTTTTTGGAGTAAACAAGTCAGTCCGAGATGGTTCCGCTAACAGGACTAAACACAATAAAATCTCACCATGCTTGACAACTCCGTTTGTTTTGCACAGTAACAGGGGCATTTCAGGAATAATCTAAACAGTGTATCATAGCTAACACAGGCATTTCAGAACTGCTTTTACTGCTGTCCTTTGAGTTCAAGCTAGAGCACAGGACCACCACACGGAAGGTGTGTGTTATTATGGATCAGCCCTCAGCAAAAACTTCTGGTGTATAAAGGAAACTACTTGTGACAAGAGAACAAAAATTAATTTCCTGTTACAGGTTAACTTTTATATATTTTTGCTTAGTTTTGATCTGTGTATTTGAATAATGCTGATCACAGGAAGGATACTAAATGTTTAACACTACGAGCAAGTCACCACAAGAGAAAATAATGAAATTAAAGTGACAGCATCTTTCAAATAACACAGTCTGCTAGTGTAAGTGCACAGATTAGCATTCAGACAGAATCAGAACTTTAATCTGGAAGGAATAGCTGAACTAAACACCTGTCTGTCCCTCCCTCCCGTATTTGTTGTTCTAACAAGATATTTCTTCCTTTCTTTTGGTTTTCTGTAACAATACGTACAATACTGTTATAATGTATTAAAGAAAATTGATATATATACATACATAAGGGCTTTTGTGTACATATATAAGCAGAGAAAGATACACAAATAATTATGCTATTTTTATATATAATGCAGTGTTTTTGAGAAAGGACTTGACTAGGTTATTGCTTTTAGAATGAAACTGTTAATGACCAGGACTGCTAACAAAGACAATTATCACTTCCTGGCAGTCACTCAAGGCAGTAGTGCAGTAGCTTCTCTAGCCTGATCACTTAGCTTTTGGATCACAGTCGTACATGAACTCGCAATTTGGGCAAAATGGCCTTGCGTTTTGGTCTGCATGTTCTGCAGACATAGCTGCCCGTCAGTTCCAAAGACAGTGGGTCACCTTCCCCTCCAGAAATGGCAAAGATAAAATGTCTGTTAAAAACACCCTTCTAATCTGCAAAAGCTGTTTGAAACTCTAGTTTCTTCCTGCAGATTACTTTCCTTTAAATTTCTGCATTCACAAGCTGCTGCTTCTACCTATAGGAACTCTGCAGGGAGATTAATGCCAACCATAAAATGTGGTTTGAGGAAAAGATATCAAGATATGGAGTTTATTTGAATTATTTCAGTTTTATTTTTTTCTCAATACTTTTATGTTCTAGGCCGTAAAGAGTCTACTAGTAAAAGGAAAAGAAGTCAGTGAACCTAAATAATAAGGTATTTTTTTTCAGGATAAGTCTTTTAGCCAGAGCACAGTGAATTAAGTCCTTACAGGAGACAAAATCCTATACTTACAACTTAATGGATTCAGGGAGCTATTTAAGTCACTCAGATCAAAGCTCTGCTCTGCATAGGATCTCAAGATGAATTTAGGGTTGGCTGCTCTGGAATCTGTGTTCTAAAACATCTTGAGTGCGGACACAAATTCCATGATAAGGGGAAGTGGATGGAAACAGTAGGAAAGTACAATACTCCTAGGAAGGCTCCTCAGAGGTTCAGGTCTGGGAAGCCTTGCACAAGAGAACAAACATGTGGAAAGGTTAGATGAAACTAACTGCAGCCAATTTCACCTGATGCTGAACACTACCATACCCATCTCTATTGCACTTCTTACAAACAGAATTTCAAACCAGTAGAACTTTTCCATACTAAACAAGTGTGCATGACCACTATGGTTCAGGAGTATTAATGCTATTGTTGTTTCCATTTCCTAGGATTGGCCAAAGACCGCTTTCTGCTTTCCTATCATATTTTTTCTATTTCCCATATCATTCAGGATGAAGAGCTTGCCAGTTATGCCTACCTCCCCTTTCATTTTTAAAAGGGAGATTGCTTCAGCTTTCCATAAAATAGTAAATTCCATCAATTAATTCGAGACGCAATTAAAAAAAAAATAAATCTAACAATCAATGTCCAAATAATAATTTATTTTGCATTCTGAGATGTCTGTTCTTCAAAGAAAAGCTAACCTTATTCCACTTTCTCCTGGTGTTACTCTTACTATTACAAACACTGAGTAACAACTTTTAAAGTAACTAAGGCAATTAACTTACAAGGCAAAAGATGAGGGTAAGGAAAATAAAACAGTGGTTGGCAATACTGAATTACTCAAGTCTTATCAAGATACAACTATAGTAAGAAGATACGTTAGGTCAGTAAAACCTCATCGACTGATATTGTGAGACCATATACATAACAAGCTAAAATACCAAAACTAAGTTATTCAAAATCCAAAATTCTGAATATGTGAGCATTCAAGTGTTACTTAACTAGTCACCAAGCTAACATGTTTACAACAGGGATAATTCTGGTGACATGCACAGGATTTGTTTATTAAGCCACCATCACAAAGCATGAAGCATGCCTTTTGAAGGCGAGCAAGCTCCACGTGATACTACAGCTTCTCAACACTAGTGACTAAGAGATGCTCTTTTTTTCCATTTAGCATGTCTAAAATAAAATAAAACCACAAATAACAGATAAAGTCTGTTCTTTTAACACACAGGATGATTAACAGTCTGTGCAGGAGCTACATCCTAGTTTTAAAACATATGCATGTGCGTGACTTTAAATTTCTTTTCTGCTTCTAAACTGTCCCACTGATTCAAGGTGTTTGCATTGGTTTCTTCATATAATTATGCTGTTTTAGGCAATGGTGTTTCAGGATCAAGACGAAAAACTGGAATGCTGAGGCTGACTTCTGAATTTGAACATAATCTTCAGCATCTCCTGTAAAAAATGCAGGAAGTTTTACAGGATGGAGAGTAAGAACACAAATTTACTGGAAGGGACCATCAGTGCACTGGTGGAATAGTAACTGCTTCTGCGAATGCCCCACATGCACTCCACAGCAAAGCCAACTAACTGTGGTTAATTCAGACACCACAACAATTCAAGCTGCTAACACAAACAATCTGACTGAAACTCTACATGAGCTCTCCCTAAACAATACAGATGTGGACCAAAGCCTGGCAGATGATGAGACTGTAAGAGTCAAGGTAGGTGCTGCAATGTTCATCCTTATGCCTTGTGTCTCTGACTGTGATTTACCTCACAGAGATTTCGCCAAATTAAATTTCAGTCACCAGTGATAAATACAGATCAACAGCTTTTTCTGCATCAGGTTTCTTTCAGCACGGATTTGTGTTGTAATATATTGCTGTATCATTTTCCCATTTATTTTCTCCAGGTTTTTAGGCTTCTGGTAAGCTTCAGACAATGAGGAAGTGCATACAAAAGCTACATATATATACAAAAGCTAAATTTACGGGATCCACTGTTGATTTGTAGTTATGGTTTGCTGATCTACTTTCTTTCTGCAAAGTGAGCAAGTTACACTGACCTTTCTCAGCTGTACTTCCATAATGAGTCACAATAAAAACACTGTGGCAGACTACAGAAGTCTTGATCACTTAAATTTTTGATCTCTTTTGCAAGAGGTTGCTTACACTCTTACATCTCTTGAGGACTCCAAAATTGTTAAAACCCTAATATCAGATTTTTAGGTAGAATTCACTACAATCACTGAACTCCCAGCTGCTCATAAAGTGCGTAGTCATTAAGTTTTCGGTTTCTGTCTGCACCCTTTGCTACTTTAAACAGAGGCTCTCACCTAGTCATTGTCCTGCTTCAAGCTGCTGCATTTCCACTGCAATCCTTTACCAAGTCCTTCCACAGGTCCCTCTGTAAAATTTGGCAGTCATATAACACAGCTTTGAGCACACTGACTTTTAACTAGGAAGGAGAAAGAGGGACTCTGTTATTCCACATCAGCCACAAAAAGGATTCTGCTGTAAGGAGAGCTTTCCAACCCATTAGCTAAAGCAAGGAAGTGGGCAGCTCAGGTCTGAGCCACCACCGGAATAATGTAGGACAATACACCAGAATAATGAGGAAGCAGAGCAACCTCAGGAGTTAGTTCAGTAGGCAACGAAAGTAAATAACTCAATGAGCAGGTTCCAAGGACATGTCTTGCAAATATATGAACAAAATATTATGCTAATATGGTTATCATCTGATACAGGAAATTACAGTATTGATGATTTACACTTCTCTTGTAACACCCTATTTTCATATTTTTATTTTATGCATACTAATTGATTTCCCTTATACTTGACAGGAAAACACATACCACCAAGTTGAGCAATTATTTAGTCATGTTATCTCTGGAAAAAAAGAAAATATGAAGCTCAAGGCCTTTTTTCACTGCCTTGAAATATGCATGATCCTTGTATGGGGAGTATGTGTAGGCAGCCTAACAATTGCATTAATACCTTCGATAAGAAAATATCAATGATTAGGATGAATCATTCATCCACTAAGGTACATTTCTTTCTTTTAACTTTATACTGTTTGAGGTATCCTGTATACTTAAATCTAACAAAAAATTCCCAGGGGGGAAAGTATATTTTTGTTTGTTTTAGTTTTTTTGGTCATCTCTTTTATTTAATTGTGAAAAAGAAGAAACTATTTAAATATCTCCTAAGTAGAGAAAATGTAGGGATTTGAGAAGAGGAAAACCCTCTAATGCTGCTGGAAGGTTTTACTGGATGTTTCCAAACATCTCATACTACTGTCATAAAAGCATCATCCGACCTTAGAAATGTATCTACTATGACAAAGGTGAACATGTCCAGAACAATCCATAATATGGACCCACATCTGTTGACAGACAAGATAACTCCACTGCAAACATTTGGATCAATATGAAGCTGTAACATTTGGCCATGGGTGTCAGAAAATGTTACAGCAGATGGACGATCACAGCACTATTATAAAGTGTTCTGGACACCAGCCACAATGCAGGACTGCATGTGCCTTCTGACCAACATGAGACAGCATTGGGGCTCAAGAACAAATCTAGTTTCTTTTTTTTTTCACTGGATTTGACTCTCTGCCTCACTTAAGTTTGTCTTGACCTAAACACAGCCTTAGAAACACCATGCAAAAAAATGAAAAAAAAAAAGTCATAATGACCACTCCATACCTGTCCATCTCTTTAAAATTAATTACTTTTAATACTGGCACTGTAGAAGTATACTCAAAAGCATATAACTAAAATAAAAGAAATTAATGGGATTTGCTGACAAGTATATCCAAAGTTTGAAAATACTGCTTTTATACAGAAAACACCAAAGCTTGAAAACATTTTAAAATATTAAAAAGAGCCCCAAAACCCTACAAAAAAACCTCAACAAACCACTAAACTTACTTAATTAAATAAGAACTGAGACACAACAATATTAATACTGGGGAGAAATCTAAAATTTCTTGAAATTCAAGTCTGCTTTCACAATACCACTGGAGAAACACATAAGATTAAAAAAATAAATTAAGTCTTTGTCTGAATCGCCCCAGAATTCAAAATGGAATTCTGCTTGAAACAATTCTGGAGACTGGGTATATATCCTATTGAAAGCATATTTTTAATCTAACAATCAAATCTCCAGTAAAGGCAATCTACTATACTATTTACAGAAGGTTTACCTGGATAAGAATAAAAAAGAACTTCAAAACAGCTTTAGTATTATAAATGACCACATGCTCTTTAAAATGCTAGAAAGCGATTTGCTGATCACTAGGATTTTTCCCCTATTAAACCACTATGAGCATTATGTTTCCATGCTAAATTTTTGAATAAAAATGAGTCAGTATGTTAAAACTGAAGGGGGGTTGTTTCAGTTTTTTTTCCGTTTACTTTGTGACCTATTTGAAGTTCCATGTCTTTCAAATTCAGCTTCGTTTTTCTTTCTAATGCCAAACTTCGTCTAAATCTCCTGAGTGGTATAATCACTGTTCTCCTAAAATATGGTCCCTACACAGTTTTTACATCTCTCTGAAAGTAATAGCAAGTTTGAGGTCTTTCAGATAACATCAAGTTGCCTAAATTGACTTTTGAACAAAAACGCTCTTTTAACTTCCAGGTATCTATAAAAAAATTAAGGAATTTAGTTCTTTCTCATCCACTAAGAAACAGCTAGCAGCTAACATGCATCTGGGATCTCTAGATTAAAAATCTTGAAGCAAACAACAGCCTACAACCATTTTTAGCATGCTGAAATACTGAAATTGGCCAGCACAATGAGCCAAGCAGGTTGCTGAGAACTACACCAGCTGCAACTTTTGAGCCCTTTTGGCCCTTTGTTTCCTACAGAACGCACCACAGCAATTCATTCTGGAGGTCACAAGGCATGATTATCAATGTATATTAACAGTTGAACACAGATACATCCTATGCTTCCAGGCAAGGATGTGAGAAGACAGTATGAGTAATCAGTCACGAACTATAAACTTCAAGGCAAAACCAGACACTCTAGGTAACATTTTCTTTCCACGTTATTTGATCCCTTGTCTGATCAATAACTATTATCCACACCATGCAGTGCAGTCCTCAGCTTCTCCTACACAACTCTAGCTCATGTCATATTGCTCTTTTTGTACTTAAACCTATTCTTACAAAAGACTTCTACATAGAAGAGTACTGGGGCATTGTGGAGTGATTCTAGTTCAGAAAAAATAGTTATCACTGCATAGTTATCAGTGCAGTTATCAGACGTATAAGCAGCTTTAGAAGGAATTAAGGTCATTGTCTACATTCCCTATTTCTTCTACTGAGAAAGTACTAGCTACTAAGCTAGTTGGGGAGCAAAAATAAGGTGCAAGACTTGCAAAACATGGCTAGGAAAAGACAAATATGGCCTTTGTGAATAATCAAGGGTGACCTGGGAAAAGAGAGAAATAACTAGTCAAAGAAAACACAGCAGATTTAGACTAGAGAAATTTGGTTGTATTTGAAAACAGCTGGTTAAAGCTCTTCTGAAGTAATTTTGTTATTAAACTTCACTAGAGTACAAGTTAATAAAAATGAAGGAGAGAAATTACAAAAGATTAAAGATCATAGTGTTGCTTTGGTTGTATTTTCTTTCTTGTCTGAAATGGGTGGACTGATGTTCTGCACTGATGAATGCATAAATATCTTCTTGACATTACCGTGACAGACGGCTACCTCATCTGGCTATGGGGGAAACAGCATCCATGCTTCACTTTGCTGTCTCAGTCACTGCCACTAGCAGTAGGTGCTAACAAAGGAGGATGTGAATTCCACAGGCCTTTGAAGAACATCACTGTTGCTTTGGTATGCTAGTAGTACTTCTCTTCTCTTGCAAAGAGGCTTTCTCCTCTCTCTGCTGTAGCAGTATTTACAGCTTTCTCCTACAAACCCTGTAACACTAGAACCCTGCCACACACCACCTGAAATAAAAATATTTCAGTGCACACACAATTCTGCCAAGACATGTGGACAAGCCATTAACAGTTGCAGTGGTTGAAATAGCCTATGAAGGCAAAACGTAGTTTTGTCACAGAACAGGAAAAGTGCTGTAAAAATTATCATTCCAGCATGATATTTGCTCCTCTCATAGCTGTATAGTTTTTGAAGACTAGAAAAATAGTCTAAAGTTTACAATGACTCCTTGAATCACGTCTGTAAGTTGCCACATTTTTGTGCAGACCCATCTAAATCCTATTAATCAAAAAACCTTTCTGCCCATGGAAACATGCACCATTTGCCTTTGTCTAACAAAGAAAATAGTCTGTGGTAGCAGCCAAACTCCACCCTTTCAATGTGGCTGGAACAGGCCTTCTCTAGGCACTCTTATAAAGGTACATATTAATCTCACTCCAGGAAGAACACTAGATACTCAGAATCAGAGAATCACAAAATAGCTGGGGTTGCAAAGGACCTCTGAAGATCATCTAATCCCACATCACTGCTGTGGCAAGCTGAGCAGGACCAAGTCCAGGCAGGCTTTAACAATATCCAGAGAGGCAAACTCCACAACCTCTCTGGGCAGCCTGTTCCGGTGCTTAGTCACCTTCAAAGTAAAAAAATCCTTTCCTTTTACTTGGATGGAACCTCCTATATTTCAGTTTGTGCTCACTGTCCCTTGTCCTGTCACTGGACACCACTGAAGACAGTCTGGTCCCATCTTCTTGACAGCTGCCCTTAAGATATTTGTACACATTGGTAAGATCCCTGTTCAGCTGTCTCTTCTCAAGGCTAAACTGGCCCAGCTTCTTCAGCCTTTCCTCATAAGAGAGATGATGCTCCAGATGCCTAATCATCTTTATAGCCCTCTGCTGGACCAGCTCTCCAGTGGTTCCTTGTCTTAAACTGAAAAGCCTAAAATGGATCCCCAAACAGCACTCCAGATATGGCCTTGCCAGGGCTGAGTAGAGGCATGGTGTGTACGTAATTTTCACTGGTTTTCTAAAGAGGTGGCTGAACAGTAGAGATCTTATTCCTCTTTCCACAGAAATGCTTCACAGTTTCCTCCTTGGTGTTCAGAACTGGTTTTTTTTCCTAGTTGTTTATAATTATTGGAAGGATCAAGGTCTGAGTCTCAAGTTTTTAAATTAAAAAGTCTTTTAAACTGAGTATTAAGAAAGTCATGTCCAACGTTTGCTGTAACTCATAAGGAAGTGTCTGAGCTAACAAAAGCAGTGTAATTATCTGAAATACAACACTTCTTTAAACCAATGGAAATTCTGTAGGGAGACAGGAAAAAAAAAATAAAGAAAATACAAAGCAACCAAGCTGTTCTATTTTTGTTTCTACCTCGGGGTAAAAGTGTGTGAGCTTGGAAACACTCAACACATTTGTTGCATTATAGTTCTTGGATGTGATTCCTTCTGTACCTAGAGAGAAGTAGGTTTCACAGCCAAACCAGAATTCAGTAAAACGGCTCTCCTTCTGGAAGCATTGTAGTCATAACTGCAGCTGCTATCTAACAGGAGCAAACAAAATCACAAATTATGCCAGTAAAGTGTTTAAAAAATCTGAAACCCCCAGTAGTTAACTAGCAGTTTACCACTGCTTTAAAGTCACTAAATGCTTTCACTTCATCTGGCACTGCACTCAGCATGGTCATACAGCACTGAGAGGAGTTTATTGTACAGCACTACAAACGATTCACTTGGGTAACTTCTCCGGCAGCTTAGGTAGTTACTTAACTCTAAGCATTAAGAAACGCTAGGTTGATGGGGAAAGACGAAGACTGGATTGCTGAGGCCAGGGTTGCATTGGTGTGCCAATATGCTCTTCTCCCTGTTTATGGAAGCTCTAGGTGAGTTTGCATATCCTGACAAAAAGTAGCTGACTTTATATACTTATATACCTGAAATATATATACTCTCTGGTGTCTTTCCTTATTTCTTCTACAGAAGAAGAGAAACCTCCTTGAGAGCTACCTCAAAGAGGGGCACACTCAGACACATTTTATTCCACAGGCTCATCTGCAGGCAGGCACCAGAGGGACTTAGCACTGAAACACAAAACAAGTGACCTGTGAAATAAATGACTGTCCCAATAGCCTTCTTGGTATGAAAAAGCTTGAAAGCTTGAACTATGCTGTTTATATCTTTCAAAGATGTAATATAAAATGTGTTTTGGTCACCCTCCAGATTAGGACAGCTTCCAGTTGCTTATCACAAACTTTCATCTCTGGAAAAAGCTTGAAATTAGAAGCCACATTTATGGGATTAAGGCTATGAGTCCGTCTTCAGAACAAAAAAGTTTCCCTTTTATTATGATATTGTCTGTAATTTTATGATCAGAGTTCTTCATCTTTATAGTCAGCAAACTGAGAACTTTCAAATATTTTGGAACTGCTCACATATAGGAAGTGTAAATTCCATGTTTATAAACACAAGTTAAATCCATCAGAGAAACTGCATTCAATTTAATTGAATTCCAAACGCTTTTCAACAGCTCAGATCCTCTACCTTTTTAGTCCTTCATCCTCACTTGCTTCAGATTCCGGAAACCAGTCTCACTTCCAGGACGGGGATGGAAATGAAACACATGAAAATAAACATGTCCACTTGGAAGGTTTACTAGGTTTTCACCTCTAGGGTAGAGAACGGACAAATAATCTGGTAACCTTTAAAACATGAATTGAAACTGCATTCTTTTTCTTTTACTATTTACTGTTAGGAAAAAAAAAGTATTGAAGAGGAGAAATGTCCTTGTTGGCCATCACCTCTGCTTAATACATGTATTTGGTATTGTGCGTTTCAAGTTTTTCCTGTTCATATACAAAAAGTACTTATAAATTATTGTTGTCATAAGTAACCACATAAAATAAAGAATACACGCAAAATTATGATGATCAAAGGGCTGGAAAATCTGCCATATGAGGGAAGACTGAAGGAGGTAGGTCTCTTCTCCCTAGAGAAATCTTGAGGATAGAGGTATCTCCTCACAGCATTCCAGTAATTCGGGCTGATACAAAGACAGGTGTCTTAATACAAGTTCAATTTTTTCAGTGAAGGCAATCAATTCTGAGAACAACCTCCCCAGTTACATGGCTGAGGTTTTCAAGATGAACAGGGTGCTTGATATGGTCACTCAGACTCCCTCTCCTTTGAAAGGTAAAACCAGATGGTCTTCTGAGGTTCCTTTATGGAACAGCCCTTCCACCCCAGGCTATTCTATGAAAGGCAAGCTGTTACGCTGATTTCATCAGAAAGGTTATAATCTATTTGCTAAAAGTTACCATAAACTGTACAACTCTGTGGAGAAATGGTTTAATATTCACATCTTTTCATTACAAATTCTCTGGAATCAGACTTCAAAAATCAACTTCAGTGGTTCTTCTACTCTTGAAAAAGTAATCAGGAAGGAATAATGAAATTATAATACATATTCTCTGAAATTAATGCTGGCAAGAGTCTCACAACACATGGTAAGTCTAATTGGAAGTCTTGACTGTAGTACCCCTGATGCTGCTGTGATGATTCATGTGAGACAGATGCATGTGTACTGAAGTATCTCACACTGATGCTGCTCGGTAAGCTATCAGCAATGTTTCATGGACTCTTGGCCATGCAGCAGCTAATAATGTAAGCACATATTCATCTCTACTTCCTGGGGACTTAAACCCTACAGCAGCTGCTATAGCTGAGTAAGAACAGACATAAACCCTGACTGAGTACAACATGGAGATGTTCCGCAATTCAAATCCTTCTGCCAGGTACTGAGTGAGATTTGCCAGTCAAAACATATGTTTAAATATGCATTAATTTAAATGACCTTGGTCACCTCATCCTTCCAGAGATGATCTGAAAAGATGGAAAACTTGGCAAAGTTCTGGCACTATAATTAGGTTGCAATTTTTCCTTATTAGATTTGATTATCTTCCCTAAGGATCAATCTACAACTCCCTTTTATCATGAGTATCATATGATCACTGCCCAATCTGCATTATATGCAAAAATTACAAACTCTACTACATCATGCAAATTGGAGGGAATGGAGAGAACTTGCTAGCAAGATACAGGATTAACAACTTTTTCAGTGAGCTTCAGGAGGACTTGGGGAAGCAATTTAATTTCTATTTCTGTATGGCTTGTTGGTATTCCTAAGAGCCTCACTTCAGTGATTCACTGAATAACGGTTCATTAAGAAACAAAGGTTAAACAAAATCTCCTGCATAGGTTTGAGGCTTAGCCACTAGTAATTTTATAGTTAAGATTTTCTCTTCAGTCAAGTTTTTAAGCAAAAATTACAAGTAATCTGATTGAAAACCAGCATCAGATACACAGCTTTGCATTGCTGACTAGGCACACTGAAGCCAGATCTTGGCTTCAGTTAAGACAACTGATGTTATCATACAAAATAGTGAACTAGTGAATGTAGCAGCCTGCACCTACAGCATGTGTTAAAGAAGTATTTCAGGTCACAGTTGTAGACTTCAGTCCTTCAAAGAAACTAGTAAATGCCGACCCTCTGCAACAGTGGATCTAATAAATCTAAGCAAATATGAAGCTGATCAGACTCTTTAGAGCTGGTAGAATAGGGCTACAACAGCTCTGCTCTCCAACCTGGACCTTCATTAATGTACTAGGGATGGTTAAAAAAAACCCAACAAAACCAACAGAAAAAGCATAAAGAAAACAAGACAAACCATTGAAAACAACGAGGACTGCCATTGTAATGATCACATTTGCCTTAACTCCAGTTTCATTTTGTCAGGAATCAATTTTAATGGCCTTTAAAAAATAGTTATTCTAAAACTGAATTCAGAGAACAAAGGAGAAGAAAACTCAGCTAGTGAGGTAACATAGGAATATGCCTCTATCTCAAACAGATTTAGCCTAAATCTGGCATGCTCAGCTCCTTGGAAATAGGATTGCTTCAATTACTTTATCCTTCACTCTAAGAACTGCTGCACACATTATAGCCAGTTGGATGTTCAGACTCACTAACAAATTTAGATTCTCAAGTGTTCACTTGAAGGAATCTTATTGAAAGTCCCAGCCACCCCTCACTTCCACGACACAGCTTATCTTTTCTGCCTTAAATATTTTTATGTAAAACTTTTTTATTATTATTATTACTATTGTATGTAATGCAGGCTATACTGTGTTTAAATTTCTAGCACGCAAAGAGGCATTAAAGAGTTGATTTCAGAAACTTTTGACTTAAAAGAAACACATACTCTCTTTGAGTGTTAAAGAAAATCTCCCTTTGAGTAACCCAGAACTTGTGAAGGAGAAATTAGGCTTTAGAAGGTGTAATTTCAGGCTGCAGAATGAGCCTCAGATTATTTACTGCAGTGAAGGAGTATGTGTTGAATGGTGATCTCAGAAAAAAGACACTAGAAAAAAAGACTGTGGCTATAAAGATTTACTATCAACTTCCCAATGGAATGTTCCACCTAAAACACCACACGAAGAAAGGCCTTAATAGTAACAGTGAAAATATTAATAGTGAAATCAAGTAATAGTGAAAATTTTAATAGTGAATCAAGGATCAGATAGTGGGAGGTATTCATTCCACCCAAGTTTGACTAGAGCACAGTGTTTTGATCCACGCAGGCAATTACATCTTGCTTCTCCTCTAACTTTATGGCCTTATAATTCAAAGGTTTCCAGGATCCAGTGTAGTCTCCACCATGGCCTTCATGGGAAAATGGAGGATAACAAAAGGGAAATCAGATTGGCCAAGCAGGTCCATATTTCAAGAATGATGCTCCGTGCGCTTTGTTTGTGATTCCAGTGACCATTAGCAAAATGGTGAACAGTGAAAGGATCTGAAGGAGCAAGAGCAAGCCTCAAGTCCTTCACCCAGCAGATGAACAGTTGTCACATACACCCCACCTATCTGTCAGGTACTGTAGCTCCCAGTCAAACCCAGCATTTCCAAGTCAAATATTGTATTTTTTAGCATATGACCAGAAAAGAAAGACCTGAATAACCTTGGTTTTTATATGTTTACAAAAAGTTTATCTCAAGTCTGGAACAAGCAAGTAAAAAAAGCACAGATAGGTCTATCCAAAATTCAGTGAGTTGGCTGTAGAAGATATCATCCTACTACAACCAGAAACAGAAAGCTTAACGGATGACACTTGGTTTTCTAAACTTCTAGTCTTTTTCATTTTTGCATGTTTACTACCGCAGCAGCCCTTTAGTAGCCCCACAGACTACTTTTCTACATATCCAAGATCTCCTATGCCTTGCAGCAAAGCTAAAGAATAATGCATTAGAAAGAGGTGTGAAATAAAACAGAGGTTTTGGCTCCATTTTAGAAATGATATGCAGTAAAAAAGAAGAAAAGCATAGAAAGGAACCACAATTTTTACCTGATATTTTTCTTAAATTTATAAATCATGTCCACAAAGAAAACTGCAGAGAGGAAGGTGACAGACTAAGAAGCGTTGAAGAAAATCCTGAAGATTCTAGAGGCTAGAGAAAACACCCAGGAAGGTAGTTCACTTCCACACTCTGGATTACAAAAGACAGCTAAGAACATAAAAATGGTATAGACGGGGTACCAATACTTCACAAGTAGTCATTGCATTGGTGGTTTAATGGGCATATACAGATCAGAAGTCAAATGGGAAGAGGATTGTAACTTAACGCTCTTACCACAAGAAATTAGTTCAGATATGAAAAGTCAGTCAGTCATTGAAGTGATAAAGAACAGTAGATGTCAAAGCTTTTGGGACTAAAACATGTTTGTGCTTAGGGAGAGAAAAGACAGAAACTGGACAGCAGGAGGAAGAAGAGGTAAAAGAAAGATTGTGACAGGAAATTTGCAAGTGTGAAGTAGATGAAGAGACCAACTAGAAAGGAAAAGGTGATATGGCAATTCACTCAGGTACCCCTACCTTAATAGGCCGAGCTCTTTTGACATGTCTAAACAATCAGGCCAAAAACTCTGGCTACCTTATTCGCTTCCTTTGCAGTCTAACATCCCATACATTGTAAGCTACCTGCAGGTCGTTCTACAACCATTGTGCAAGCTTAAAACTAAAAAATAAGCATGAGATATGCTGACAGTTACCCAATATTACAACTGAAATTCCCAGTGATCATTACCCTAAAATCAAAGAGTCACAGAATGGCTTCTGTTGGAAGTGACATTAAAGATCATCTAATTCCAACCTCCCTGCCATGGACAGGGACACCTTCCAAATGACAAGCACAAAAGAAAACACAATGTCTCCAGGCAACTTGTTCCAGTACCCTCTGAGTACACAACTCCTTCCTAACATCTCTGAATCTAACCTCTTCCAGTTTAAAGCTCTTCTCTCTCATCCTGTCACTCCATGCTGTTGTCAAGAGTCCCTCTCTTGGACTTTCTTGTTTGGCCCAGTCTAGTCACTGAAACGTTTGTTTTGTTTATTTGTATTTTTTTTTTTTTGTGGAGATCTATTAAATCATATACAGCCATACAACAGCAAGCGTCATTTTTAAGTTGCAAGATTAACATTACTATTTTGGCTATTAACTCTCAGAACACCCATTCTCTTCCCCTTTTTGCTCAGCACATTTATTCTTTACAAACCCTAACAAACCCACACACCTATGTACCTATATGTAGAACGGTAGAGGGACTTGTATGGCATTGTACTTGTTCATACAAAATGATATTGATTAATTTGCCGTAAATGGCTGAGTTCCAAGATCGTTGCATAAAGTTACCTCAACACGTTGTCAGAAAAATCCCCACCTCAGCTTTATCAAATTTCATCCGATTTTCAAATAAGCTTAGTGACAGGAGCTATGGAAAGAACTGCTACTAAAAAAGTGTCTTTTAGGACCTCACATAGCAATTACACGCTAATAAAAACGGAAGTCATCTATGCTCACATATCTGAGGTACCCTGCATTGTTAAGATCATATCTGCTGAGTGTTCACTAATCGCTTGGTCACTTGTTTGCAAACCATTTCCTTTTGGTTTGTCTTAGAAAAAATTAAGCCAGTTTTATGGCAAAATAAATTTATTGAGATGGTTACATACAAAGTAGGACAAGCACTTGCACTAAGATAGTCCAGAAGATCTGAACTACATACAGCATAGTCCCACCACAGATCACTAGCAAAAGAAAATATACCATTCAACCAAAGCATAAATAGTTGTTTTCTCAAGAATTACTCTGCAATCACCTGCAGCCTGTTTGGAACCAATTAAGTCTCTGAAGACTAAAGTCCAGCAACCAAGTCCCTGGTTTCCAACCTGAAAATATCCTGTGTCTCTCTAGGTGTTAGTCATGAGCAGGAAACAGGTGCAATTCAGAAAATGCAGTTACAACAACGGGAGAGTACTGCATTATTTCTTTTATTAGTACTCCAGCTTTCAGGACTTCTAAAGAGCTGACAGAACAGAAGCCAACTGCGAGTCCCTGGCGAACTGCCCCGCTGCGAGGAAAAGTGCCGACAAGACCCTCGCTCTACGCCGCAAGGACGAGCGGCCTCTTGCTCTCCCGGCCGGCAGCAGAGCCCTCGCTGCCGCCCGGCCCCACGGGGATGGATGCGCGGCGCCCGCAGCTCCCGAGGCAGGCAGGCAGCAGCTCCTTCCCGCGGCGGGCCGGCCGGCAGGGCGCAGGGAGCGCAGTCCCGGGCCGGGCCGCCGCCGGGAGCGCTGCCCGCGGAGGGGCCGCTGCTGCCGAGCGGGAGGCGGCGGTGCAGAAGGGCTGCGGCCGGCGCCCGGCTACTCACCATCTCCTGCCTCAGGAGCTGAAGTTTCGTCTCCAGACGGGCCAGGGCGGCAGCGCGGCGGCGGCGGGGGCCGGGGGCCGCGGCGGCGGGGCGGGCCGGGAGCTCCTCCCCGCGCAGGGGCCGCGCTAGGCTCTCGGGCACTTTGCGCCCCAGCTTCTGCTCGACGTCGCGGAGGTCAGGCGGGGCTCCGGGCTCCATGGCTCGCCCTGCGAGAGCCCGAGGCCGCGGCGGCAGCGCTACCCGCGCCCGTCCGGACGCTGCTGGGGCGCGGAGGTGCGGAGAACCGCGGCAGCGCCAGGGACGGCGGACGCGCCGCGCGGGGGACCCGCGGCGGGCATGGGCATCTCCCGGGGGCACCAGCCCCTCCCGCCCCTTCCCCGGCCGCTGGGGAAAGGCAAAAACGGGCGGGCGGGGGCGATGGAGAAAAACGGCCCCGCTTCGTGTGCGAGACCGCGGCGCGTCCCGGCAGCTGCGGCCGACACAACACGGCCCAAGTCATCGCGCGTCCCGCCCGGCCGCAACTTTAAAGCCGCGGGCAGGTGGAAGAGGCGCGGCGCGGCCCTCCCACCGCGCTGCTGTGCGGAGAGGCGCGGCTCGCCCGCGGCCGCGGGGCGCCCCCGCACGGCGGGGACTGCGCCGCCCGGCCTGCAGGGGAACACCGTGTCCCTCGGGGTCAGCGCGGAGAGGAGACAGACGAGAGGAGAAAAGAAAGGAAAGAGGGGAAAAACGGGGGGAAAAAGACAAGGAAGGAAGGAAGGACGGACTAGGAAAGTAAATTGGGGGGGGGGAAGGGAAAGAAAGTGAAGAAAAGAGAAAAAGAGTCACCCCTTCTAACAGGGATAGGAACATAAGTACAGTGTGAATAGTATTCCCACTCCTCAAACAGGTTTTATTGCAGGCAAGTGCATTCCTCCCAACCCCCCTTAATATTTCTCCTACTTTTTATCCCCCTCCTCTTTAAGAAGCAAAGCTTGCAAACTGAAGTCAGTTGCTCTAACTGATAGCAAGGCACATATTGGCTGTGTAGATAGCAGTGCTGGATGTGTCCTGTTGCTCCTTGTCCCACGGCACTGAAAAACATTTTGGGTACAAAAGTATGAATAGACGCATCTGTGGAGCTACAGCTGACACATGTCGAGGGGGTTGAGAAAGTGAGGCCAGCCACTCTAAGTGTCAGGTCCTCTATAACAACTAGAATCACAAAGTGTAGTGTGGTGAACTTGGGAAAACAAAATGTTTTTACAGCAGACTGGATACTTTTGGTGAAATAATTTCATCAGTACTTTAAAATCTAAGATTTATTATCGGAGACCTTTCCAATGGTTTAGTACAGTCAAGTAAAAAATCTGCAGATGTATCTGTTATCTTAAAGGTGCATTGATTTTAGACCATGACCCTTATTTTATCACTATAACCATCTGAAAATCCTGTGTGAGTGACACATGAAAAGACATTTATTTCCCTCATATTTGTCATAAATGTTTAGCTTATATGACAGAAATTCCATTAATATTCTTCTCAGAAACCAGCCACTCACACCAAATACGAATCTTCTTTTATACTGCCACCACCCCCAAATATTTCCTGACGTTCAGTTCTAATATATTGATATTTACAGACTAGCTTCTATATAATCTCATGTCAATACTGATTTATGCTCTTCTGTAAATTAGTAGGGATCACACTGAAATTCTTCCTATGTGAGCTATAAACACTTTGTTAAGTAAAAGTTTAAGTTTACATGATTGGTGTTGCAACATTGAACTATAGAACTCCTTTGTCCTACAAGCAGCATCCTATAAAAAGGTCATGATGCAACTGTATTCAGGCTTCCTTTTTGAAGAAACTTAAGAAAAACTCTGAAATATTTTATTTTCTTTAGATACTTCAGATGACCTGAATGATAAAGCTTTTAAAAATCAAAATGGAAGAAGAAATAATACAAAAAATTTATGCTAGTTTGAAAAAAAGGTTTTTCAGTGATAAAAAATTTCTCCAAATCCTACTCTAAATAATCTAAAAAGAATAAAAAATAAGTCATTTATCTTGTTCCAGATAAGCCACATTCAGAAAGTAAACTACGTAATGTACCCTATGCATTCATGAATTTATGCTTTACCAGCTGGTGGCCTGATTCTTACCTCCCACTGGCCTTGCATTAGTATAGCAGCTAGCAAGTCATTGGATATACTTTTGAATTGCTAAGATTGAAAGATAATGCCTATGTTGCAGTCATCTTGTTAAATCTTCAAGGTTACCAGATTTGCTAAACTAATAAGTGTTTCAAGGAAACAGGTTTCTCTTTAAGTAAAAACAACCAGTAAACAGTATGTAAATTCTGTTTTCGTCTCGTAGGACAGATCCTCTGTCTTCATTTTAGAATCATAAAGTGTCTTAAGTTGTAAGGGGTCCATAAGGATCATCTTATCCAATGCCCTGCTCCTTGCAGGACTAGCTAAACCTAAACCATATGATAAGAGCATCATCCAGACACTCCTTGGACTCTGACAGGCTTGGTGCTGTGGCCAGTTCCCTGGAAAACTTGTTCCAGTGACATCCACTCTCTTGATAAAGAACACTTTTCTAATGTCCAGTATGAATTTCTGCTGATGAATCTTCATTCCATTTCCTCGTGTCTTGTTACTGGTCACCAGAGGGGGGAGAACCTCCTCCCTGTGAGGAAGCTGTAGTCTCTGATAAGGACAACCCTCAACCTTCCCTTCTCTAAGGTGAACAAAGTGACCTCAGGTCACAAGGCGCTTGAATGCCTTATCCTCAAGGTCTTTCACCACCTTGATCAGCCTCCTCTGGACACACTCTAATAGTGTGATGTCCTTGTGCCGAGGCACCCTCAGCTGCACACAGGACTTGAGATGGGCTGCACCAGTGCACTGTAGAGCAGAACCATCGCCTTACCTGACAAGTTGATGGTGCTGTGCTTGATGCACCCACGGACACATCTGTCTCTTTTGGCTGCCAGGGCACGTTGTTGACTCATATCCAACTTGCCATCTACCTAAACCACCAGATGTCTTTCTTTGATGCTTCTCTTCAGTCTCTCATCCACCAATTATAAATAACCAGGATTACTTTGTCCCAGACTGAGAATCTGGCACTTACCCTTGTTCAATTTCATGCAGTTGGTGATTGCCACCTCTCTAGTTTAACCACATCTCTCTGTAAATTCTCTCTATCCTTGAGGGAGTTAACAGTTCCTCCTATTTTAGTATAACTGGAAAACTTCCTTAATATAAATTTAATTCCCAGGTCCAAATAATTTATAGAAACATCAAAGAGTACTGGCCTAAAGTTGAGCCCTGGGGAACCCCGCTGTGATTGGCTGCCAGCCAGATATGACCCCATTTACTGTAATTCTTTGAGTCAGCCAATTGCTCACCCAGCCTATAATGAACTTGAGTAGCTGCATGCTGAACATTTCATCCAGAAAGATGCTGTGAGAGACACTACCAAAAGCTTTGTTAAAATGAAGAACCCACATCTACTGCCTTTCCTTAGACAACTAGATGGGTGACTTTGTCATAAAAGGAAATTAATTTAGTGAAGCAGGACTTTCCCCTCATGAACCAGTGCTGGTTATGACCAATGACTGTATTGTGTCTCATGTATTTTTCACTAACTCTCAGAATAAATTTATCTGTAATTTTGCCAGTCACTGAAGTGAGACTTACAAGCCTGTAATTACCAGAGTCTTCCTTCCTACACTTCTTGAAAATTGGGAGAACATTTGCTGTGCTTCTGGTTGACTGGACCTCTCCAGACTCCAAACATGAACTAATGGGGCGAGTTTCTGCAATGATATTAGTCAGATTTTTCAGGCTAGGACCAGGATAGGTCCCATTGGGCCACATAAATTTATATGCATCCAGCTAGAGCAGCAAGTCTCAAGCTCAGAGTTAGCTGGCAGTTCATCATTTCCCTAATCACAGCCTTCCAAGAGAGACCTTAGGACTCACTGCTGTTAAAGACAGAGGCAAAAAGGCAATAAATGCCTCTGCTTTGTTTGCATCCTGGTTTAGAGGTGACTGACCTAATCAAGTAATGGACCAGTATTATCTCTGGTTCTTCTTTTGAAGTTAGCATATTTAAAAAAGAAGGCCTTTTGTCGTCCTTCTAAGTGCTAGTCAGTGTGGACTTTAGCTGAGCTCTGGCCATATGGATGTACTCCCTGAAGTGGTGAATAGTATCTCTGTAGTCCTCCTGTGTTACTCTGTATTCTTCAGCCCTATGCTGTTTGCTATTTGGGTGAGATTTAGAGCTTTTTGAATCTCTTGCTTTGAATATCTAGTTAAGGTAATTTAGATCAGTGTTTGCTATCTTGTTTGTTTTTTTCTTTCTTTTTAAGTCCAGTTAGACATATTCACTGATTTTAATGCTTTGTTAAATACTCCCTGTCCACCATTTAATTCTTTCTGTAGCTGAAAGTCTTGATATTTCTGCCCAACAAAAAGTGTATAAGAGACCAAACAGTTCAGCCTCTTGTTGGATAGGCTCTCTATTGTCACACGATATCATCTTCATCTCCCACAGGTTTTAAGAGCAAAGGTATAAAAGCTTCTTCATGTTACTCTACTGAGCACAGCCTTAGACTTGCTTTAGGTCAAACCATGATTTTACATAAGAAGCTGGAGAGTGAATGTTATGTTAAATATTTTGAAAGTATACTGAAATTGTTTCATTGTATTTTTGTTGGTTTTTTTGTTTGTTTTCTGTTTGTTTGTTTGTTTGTTTTTGTTTGTTTCTTTCTTTTTTTGATGCCTTCAACATATGAGGTCTGAAACACAGGTCTTTGTCCAGGAAAGCGAAAATACTGTTAAAAACCCTATAGTTTCTTCATGCAACGCACCTGTATTTCCAAAGATCACATAGTAAACTTGATTTTATGAACTTTAAACATGTAGTTTAATGAGACAACTACTTTCAAGCCTGTGAGGTAAGATTTTGGTTGTAATGGTAGTTCTTCATAGATTTAGCTCTTTAATGATTGCTGAAGCTAATCACATGGGAAATCAGAGGACAAAAGTAATGAAACAGGACAATATTGGGCAACTTGAGAAGGCTTAGAGGCTTGTTCTCAGTTTATTCTGTTTTTTTGCTTTCCATAAAAGATGATGCTTATTGAGGAGTGCTAGACTTCAAAATGGAAAAAAAAACCCAACAAAACAAGTGCAAATTTATTTACAGCAATGTTATATTTAAGGGATCAGGCAGAGCAGCTCAGATTATTTATATAATTGATTTTAATAATAATGTATCTCTTTATAATACATTTCTTTTCAATTTATATTGAATACAGTCCTTAGGATGTCTTGGAGGACCAAAGAAGTTAAAATAGGATTCTGAAATGTTGGAATTTTCCTGAAGCCAGATGTACCCATAGTCAGGCCCTCTCTCAGCTAGAATTCATCCAAGATGAATTTGGCTCAGTGATGTGGGAAATACTAGCCCAATCCAGAGACTACTCAAGGTTTTCAGTTGACTGATTGGGCAATCAGGCAGACGTCAACTTTTGACCAACATAAAATCCTCCACCATACTGAGCTGAATGGTCATTTCTGGCTCCCCTTTCTAAAAATAATGCTGGAAGAATATGTTAAAAGGCAGACAGCAGGTGCCTTAGGCCTGTAGAAGTTTTCTTTTTTCTTAATCTGTCAGGCAGATTCCAATAATAGAGTAAAAATTTGGTTGACATTTAACCTGGAGTTATGTTATATCACACTGTGGATATTTAAGGGTTTAAAAAAATAATTCCCTGTAGCACAGCCAGTTTTGTGGGAGTTATTTCTCATATTGTGGTAATGTACTTCTCATAATAACCTACGTGTGGAGTTTGGGCTACAGAAATGGGACCTTTGACTTGTCTTCAAAGGCTGCAGGAACATTAAGAGAGTTCCAGGTACATGACAACATAGGGTGTGGTAGGCAGGAGTCCTGCCTTTCCTGCTTTCAACCAGTTACCTCGCAGTGCCAATATTCTTTGTCAGACGCAACTAGGAAGCAATCATTATTTGTTTATTCAAACCAACACCCAGAGGAGGGTGAGGTGTTTTTAAAGGTATGTTCGTCACTTGTGCTTTGGTGTCACGTTGCATGACTCCTGCTTGGGGTGAGCAAAGCTGAGCTTCTTAAGTAGTTCCCGTGAGAGGAATGAAGATACCTAGAACTAAAGAAACATTGCAAATGAGTTCAGTCAGTAGACTAACAGGTCGTATTAATAATCATCATCAAGGTGACTATCCCTCAAATCCACTAACAAAATAAAGTCTGGTTCATGTTTATAGAATTGGAGAAGTTTGGGCCATAACAACCAAAGTCAGAACTTTCATCTGGGGCAGTGTGTAGGGAATTCACCCCAAAGCAGGCTTTCCTCAAATTTAAGACTGCATGCAGTCTTAAAGACTTACAGCTGTAAGGAAAAGAACAGTGAAAGTCTGAAATAGCTATCAAAGGTACCTTGCACTGACAGACTGTTACTTCCCCAGCAACCTCAGGAGGAATACCACTGCTATGCATTATCCTGTGTCCAAAATCTGTTGAACAGTTGAACATGAAGGTGGTGGTGAGAAAGTAGCAGGGCATTTTGCTTCTCTCAGTTTTGACACACTGTCTCAGTGACACCTAGAAACTATTAACGCCATTCTGGAACTTCTCACCGTGGTGTGAGAGAAGAGAGCAGAAAAAGGAATGCAGGAAAAACATTCAGAAACACTGATTATTATTTTATTTGCTTTATTTAACGGGAGGAGATGAGACTGCTGCACTTGCTTGTACAAGAACTCAGATGAATCAGAACTGAAGACATGTTCAGTTTTTCAATGTGTTCAGAGCAGCTGGTGCTTATGCACTGACTCCAGAGGCATTAATCATTGCACACAGAGAACACAGAAGTGTATCTAAAGCATTATTCTTCTTTCGCCTTGCTTTACCCATGTACATCCATGATTTCCTTAGCCATTACTGCCCCTAGGAAGAGACTGTAAATACCATTTATATAATCCAGACTTCACTTTAAAAATACATGAAACAATGTACTGCACCTATGGGTCAAATTTAGTGTAAGGACCTTAAAGGCTGTGGTGTGCATTCATCTCAGAGTTACAGTGGTATTGATTTTTGTAAGGCTGTAGGCAACACTGGAGACTGTGTGTAGAATTCTCTGCAACACCCAAGAGCATGCAGCCATCTCAATAACTTCTAAGTTCAGTGGTTTAATCTTTTTTCCCAGTTGTGAACTTCATAATATTTTCCTGCAGGAAGATTCATCACTGCACAATAGTTTGAAACCTACTGACAGTAGTTTACACAGACGAGTTGGTAGAGGAAGCCTAAGAAACAGACTACAGATCTCCCAAGAATTTCAAGCCACTGATTGAAAAACTGTTCCATTGATCTGTGATCCCAATGCACCAACAGAACAGAGTCCTTTAGCTGTTGTGAAATTAATAATATGTGTCATTTTGTAGATAAAGTGAGCAAGAGGATGTTACTCAATTCAATAATCTAAATTTAACTTTTTTTTTTCTTAGGACAAAAAATTTTCAACCAACTAGTGTTTTTGTAGCAAAACCTTCCCACCAGGTCCAACCATTGGGCCACATCACATTTACAGAAAAAAAAGCCCAACAAATTAAACTTCTAGAATCAGCCAGATCTGACACATAAGGAAGGAGAAGGATAACAACATCCTGTGAATCATGCTCATCCTTTGCAGTTCTGACACAGAAGGTTTACAGGAAGAAATGTGAAAGTTGCCTAGTCGTATTTCTAAATCCTTTGACTATCTGCCCTTCTAATATCACAGATACATCAGTATAAAGCTTGAATATGGGGATAGGTTTTGCTATGAAGTTGAATGTTATTTTATTATGACATCACTTCCAGATGTCACTACTTTTCTGGAGCCATTTTCATGCTTACTGCTGACAGAGTTGGACCTACACACAAGCACTGGTAGTTTTATTCAGTTAAAAGTCAGCCTGAGTGAGAAAATAGCATCCATAGTGCAAAGGTCAGGTGAAAGATATTTTACACGTTAGTTAGAGAAAATTTGTGGGGACTATTTTTAGTGTGTGACACATTGATGTAGAAATGTTTCATAAGGATAATTTCTTGTCCTGAAGAGGGGAAGAAACTTCAGGGCAAAAAGCAGAGTGCGTCAGCATAGCACAGTCAATACTGAATTAGAGTTCAGAAGACTGTAGTTCTCTTTCCAGGTGTTCTGAGGCTCTCAGAAAAATCGCTCCAGGCCTTTATGTATCATGTTCCTTTCTGTAGAGTGAATTTAACTTAGTCTCTCAGTTAGAAACTTTTCAAACCTTGTATTAGCTAATATTCATGTAGAATTTTGAAGTATTTTGTTATTATCAGAGGTTATCAGTACTTCATAATAATCTGTTTACCTCTGTCCACAGAGAAAGATTTTCCTTGTTACTGCAAGCACAACCACCTTTGTGATCCGTAACACCAGGGTCTTTCTTGACATGAGGATACATAATGCTCATGTATCGTCATGAAAGCATCAAAATTATGCCACCCAAGTACCAAAAATATTCATCCATGCAGCAACAGTTTTTGTTTGGTTTTTACGAGTACAACTTTCAGTCCTTCTAGCAAGATAAAAAATAGTAAAAAAAGCATGTTTCTCTAAAATTTTAGGAACAGGTGAATTGGCTGACAGTACAGGAGGGTGGTCTCAGAAACTGTTCACTGTTCCTTTTATAAAGCAGGAATTACCTTCGAGAACTTGTCCTGAGCACACAGGAACATGCTAAACTTACACCTTATGTGTCTTTTTCCAATTCCCCTTCTTTTCAGAGTGTATCAGCAGCACTACATACTTAAATACAGCCTTACTCCGTTGAGTCTTGGCCATGAGGAGGCCTGTGCTATGTCCTGGCTCAGCTGAGTGAATGGGACATGGTTGGGTGAAAAATGCTGTGGCAATTCTTATTGGCTCGGGAATGCGATGGAGCTTTGTGGGTGCCAAGGACAGAGACTTCTAGAGACTTCTAGAGAGTCTAGGTTTTTAATGTGTTCTGTTATGTGCTTTAAACTTCCTGGTCATTTGCCCAAGTACAAGTACATCTGTGCCTGTTATATCTTCTGCTTTACCTCGTAGAGCCCGAGGATGCTGGTCAGTTGTACAGCCCTATCTTGCTTTCTCAGTAGGGTGTCTGCCGACATCGGTGCCCCCCACATGGATAGCACTGGTGCTGGAAAGCAGCTATTCTATAATGATTTTATAACTTTGCTTGAACAGATTCCTTACACCTGGCTCAACCATTGAGTATTTTTCTGTCCCTGCTGTGAAGTTTTGTACTTGATGATCCTGAAGGTCTCTTCCAACCTAAACAATCCCATGATTCTACAATTTGGTACTGTTAAAAACTGTTCCTTTGATTGAGCTTTGCTTTTTAAATTACTAATTATCTAAATTATCATGGTTGTTAGTGCAACTTCATTTCTTCCTACTATATATTTAAGCAGTATTTCTCTGTAAAAAGACTTGGGATGGTAAGTTATGGGATAAACATATTTTTGCAAATGAATCCTTGAAATTTTTCTTACCATTTCCAAGACTAACATACATGACAAAATGCTAAGCCCTTGTAGCATATGATGAAAACATTCGTAACCATGTGGCTTACAACACTAGAACTCAGTGACTTTAAACTTTGATTCAAGACTTTGGAGAAAATGTGCATTTTCTCCTATAACAACTGCAGCTAAAGGACGGACACAAGGCAGCAGGAGTATTCAGTTAAGATTTAGACATACTACCTCTTTCCTTGTTAGCAAAATTACCTTTTCCTGCAAACAGTATGTATCCACTCCAATAGTAGACCCAGAAATTAAGCACTCAGAAGTTTGGACATTGTTGCACGAAGAAATGCAACTTTGAAGCAGAACTCAAACAGTCTTACTCTATATTTTCAGTATTGCATTTAATTATGTGACCACAGGCTTTAGTTTCAACCACATCTTACTTGTTCACATTCAATTGCTTTCTTTCTCATGTTCAATTGCTTCCTGACTCCACATAATTTCTCTCACCCATGTCTTTCAGTTCCTGCATTTTTTAAGTTTTGTTGTTTCAGTCTTACTTTCTTACTCTGTTAGTCCCAAGCTTACAGATGAATGTCTAATTTCCATTCTGTCAGTGAACTGCCAGTTGAAGTCCAATGATATCAGACTCATAGAATGTCTTGGTCTGGAAAAGACCTTAAAGAATACCTAGTTCACTCTTCTTATATTGGGGAGGGACACCTTCCACTGAATAGGTTCCACTAAATAGGTTGCCAAAAAAAATTTAACAATTTGTTTCTTCTTCTTTCTCCTCTTTCACTTGCAGGTCAGTCAGCTGTTAAATTCCCCATTATAACTCCAAGCCATTAAGAACCATCCTATAAGACCAAGAAGCCATTTATTTTCCATCTGTCTTTCCTTGAACTTAGATCATTTCTAGCTCACTCTCTACCAGCTGAATTCTTCTGAATCTCCTTTCCTTTTCATTGGATAACACCTTTTCTGCTCCTCTTCTGTCTGCCTGTTTCTCTTCCACTCAGTCTCTTCCAATCTCCTTAATCCATACCTAACTTCTAGGGTTTTTGTTTGTGTTTTATTTGGTTTGGATTTTTTGAGGGAAGGCAGGGAATGACTGGAAGGGTGCTTTCTTATTGTCTGTTGTTTTTTTTTGTTTCACTTGGGTGGCTCAGTAAAAATGAAGAAGAGTAATTTTCTGCTTTGAGTTCTGGCACCTGATTCTACAGCTGGACAAAAGCAGGTTCTGTCATAGCAGTTAGTGGCTGAATTAATGGGTGCATCTACCTTGTCATTGCACTTGGTTGTAAGGGGATATAGCAGAGACTCTCTGATCATTGAAGGAGCATGTTGCATGACGGTATAGAAGTCATTGAGGGCCTTAGGAGTTCAGGGTGGAGAAAGATAGCTAAGCATGCGTAAGGTAATATTTTCAACAGCAGTCATCTCTATAAGGTTTTTGGGCGTATTACACATATTTTACTTGGAAAGCTGAGGGATGCTAGAAGAGAAGCAACACTTTATAAGAAACATTATTGTATATATACAAACAAAACAAAAATAGATTTGTAGTTTATTAGTTGCATTTTTTGCTAGTATCACCCCCATTTTCATCCCATGGTAAAAAAGTGTTTCTCTGAGTTTCCACATCTCTTCTACATCTCTGTTAAAAAAAGAGAAAAAATCTCAAAACCTTAAAAAACTTCCCTTATTTCAGTAGCTGCCATGAAAATCTACTATTTTTCTACATATCAGGCTACATACACTTGCCCAAGGCTGCTGCAGGTGAACTGTGCTCCATAGGTTAAATGTCAGTGCCATGACTGATTCCCCTGTGCCACCTCAGATACCCCTTGTATCTAGCTTCCTCCTTTAGTGATGCCAGTATTGTTCCAGGTTTCAGTCTTGCTAATGGACAAGGACAGACATCTGGTGCTCTCATTGTTTCACAGTTTAGAGTTTCTAATATATTTATAGAAATAAAAACTATTTTGTGGCTTCAGGATTTGTGGTTTAAGCCTGGAGACAACTAAGACTAAGTGGCTGAAGTTATACTCTGGGATATAATATGTTGCTGAGAAGTTTAAACAACTAATTTTCCTAAGAACTAGCCATTTTTACCTTTGTAAGTTTTCATGTTAATTTTCAGATATTTGTCCAAGATGGACTAAGGTGAAAGAAGGCTGTGTTTTCAGAAAGGGCTATCACTGCTTCTAGGCATAGAATTGAACTGCAGAAAATGTGACTGTGTTCAGGGCTTGGAGAATTGCTAAAAGGAACTCATATGCTCAGTAACTCTTCCTGGGAACATAGCCATTCTAGAAGTGTGAGAAATGCCAAAGCATTTAAATAGCATTAGGTTCAAGCAGAGGCCAGTTAGGTCCAGTTTACTGAGTAAGCTATAGATATCACACCCTGCCTTCCCCTTGAGCATTTACAATGGAAGCACCTTTCATATTATATTGAAGTGAAATTAAGTCTGTTGGTTTGTAAAATAGAAGCAATTAAATAAAATTAAATAATAGAAAATAAAAGAGGAAAGCCTGTGAAGTGACAGCATTAATATGAAGGGGAGCTACAATAATAGCACTTACAATTGTGCCATTCTAACCAATAAACAGAGTAGTGTAAGATTCTCTTTATTAGATTGATTCATAAGGAACACATGACTTGTAAAGCCATTCAAATTTCTTTTTGTTTAGCCTGGATGGCCAGTTTAAACTTTCTGACTTTGCAAGCTAATTGTAATGCATTACTAATTTCTGGAGCCGTGAAGACATTCGGGATGCTGAAATTTTTCTGTCATATGAAACTGAGTAATGTGAAGGTGCCTATTTTCATTTTCAGCAAAATGTCAGGGAACAAACTGCTCATTCCTATTTTTGTTGTTCCAGCAGCATAGATGTAAAGTATTCTACACATCTGTCATGTTAAGGAGTGGAAGATGGGATTGTTCTTAATTATATATTTATCATCAGCATTCTGCTTATTTCTAAAAAAAGATCAGGTTGGCTATATTCCTAACAGTAGAAGCTGGTCACATATTCAAGGCAAAAATAACTCAAAGAAAAAGAATCACAGTCATAAAAGGTAAAAGTATATCACCAGAGCTCAACACAGTTTCAACCAGAGCTAAGGTGTAATATTCTCAGGATTCATTAACTCAATCTCTAGAGAGAGTGCTTTCCAGTTCTTTGTATATGAATGAACTGTCTAGGTCCATGCATTAAAGCTCCCAGCACAGTGAAGACATGACATTGTGTGAAGACACAGTGTAGCTTGACACAGACATCTGTTAAGCCTGTTTAAATTCTTTTAGGGTTGCTTCCCACCACACAAAGTTCCATGTAAAAACTTGTGCACTCCATAATTTAGGTATTGTCCCCTTGCTTCTTGTCAGTTGTCCCCACTACCTCAGGAAACTGCTGATCACTTGCACACTACTTCCTTCTTCCACTTAACCCTTTCTCTGGACAAGGGCCTCCATGATGTGCAGCTCAATAGATCTCTGGACTTGTCATTGATCTTCCATCCTCACAACATTTGATTGCTCTTGCAAGGCCCTGGTTTCCAGATAATAACTGAAAACTTTGAGAGTCTGTTCTGTTGCATGTTTAACTTTACTAAGAAGAATTCCTATTTTCTTGAACATCAGGAAGAAACAGATGTATAGGTCCAGTTTCCAGCACAAGTGTTCCTGTGTCCATCCACTGTGGGAGGGTTGAGGGTGGTAGAAGGAAGGCTCAAAAGGGTCAAAAGGTTTCTGATACCACCAGTGAATTCATACAGCTTCTAAAGGTGTATTTACTTTCCAGTCTCAAAAGAATTCTATTGAATAAAAGTTATTTTTAATTCAAGTACAACAGACCTTAATTTTTACATTAAAATTGTAAGTGAATTAAGATGTTTAATTTTTGAGACAAGATACTGTATTCTTTTATTGGTTAATTCCTCTGAATTCTAGTCTTTTGTGAGTTCACTTTATGAATTCATAGACTCCTAGACTGGTTAGGATTGAAAGCAACCTGGAAGAACCTCTAGTTCCAGTCCCCCTGCTGCAGGCAGGGATGCTTTCCCCTAGAACAGGTTGCCCAAAGCCCCATCCAACCTGGCCTTGAAGTAGATTTCTTTCAGTGTGTAAATAAAGCCAAAATAATTGCTTGGATTGCATACTGTATTAACTGCTATTAAAGGTGTATTGGCTTACTGCTAAGACAAACTTTATTTCTTCAAGACAACAGCAGAAGGGTTCTGTCTTCTGAACAGCAATCCTTTTGTTTGTAGCTTATTAATAGCTCTTCAACCAATTCTGAGTTTTGCAAATAGTGTCTCCAAGGGAAATGACAGTAACTAAAACCCAGACCTGGCATGAATCTTCTGGGCTCTCCTAGAAAGATACCACACTCATTATTTGAAGCACAGAGCTTCTCATTGTCCCCAGGCAGACAGTGGAAAAGCATGGGAGGTCAGGAAGTGCATGCAAAGCAGGTCATGATTGCTGTCCTACTTTTTATCTTGCTGTTGAAAGATTCACTTTTGACATCTTAAAGCCATTGCTCATGCAACCTCTCCCCTTTTTTTTTTGTTTGCATACCACTTGATGTCAGCTTATTAAGTAAAGGGGGCAGATGTTTATTCACTACAATAGCAGCTATACAGTCAGGCTCAGGACCTGTCACAAACACAGTAAGGGCTGTGTTTGGCCTTGCGCTGATTAAAAAACCTGTAGTGTCACAAGATAAATGTCAACGAAAGTGGCACTGAAGGCTGATCTTATTTATTATGGGAAGTGAACAGTATTATCAAAGCTGTCAGCTGTAGAAGAGTCATTTATTACAGCCAACCTTGATATCGTTGAAAGGAATAATATGAAGAGAGCACATTAAATTATTGCCAGGAATGACTCTTCACCCTCCCCAAGACAATTATTTTAAGTGCTATAAGGAGAGGAAATAGCTCATTATTTTAAGAGCCTTGAATTGCTTTCCATTCCTCCGAGTTCTACCAGGAAAATATTTAACATGGAATAAACACAGTGACATTAATAGTCTCTCTGTTGTGAGCTTTTAACAGTAACTTTACTTTCACTTATGGGTAGGAAACAAGGGGTAAAAAACCCTAAAATTCCTAGGCTGATTTATTTCTTGCTTAGATTCGTAAAGCATTCTAAAACTCTAGCCTATTTCTGGCCTGGTTATATACAATTTTCATCTGAATAGTTTCAGTTTTTCCTTATTAAGTATAAACAAACTAATGGCAATTACCAGTGTCTGTTAAGGTCAAGTAAAATATCATTCTCTCTCAGTGATGCTCTTCAGTTTTGCAGGAAGTGGAGATCTATTCCAAAAGTAAGCAAGCACGCGGCACGCCTCCAACCTCATCAGCTCCATCCCTCCCAGTGGCTCTCTGCTCCATCCAACCAGTTCAAGTTCAAGCAGGAAAATCTATGGATCTGTTCCAGTAACACCATCAACCTAATTTAGCATGTTCACCTGAACCTTGGTCCTCGACTGACCCCTAGTCCCAGTGGTCAGCCCTAAACCACTCTCAGCCCTTCTATCTGCCTTTTAGTATATGGGTATAACAGTGTTATTTGCTCCAAAGTCAAAGACATAAAATGTAAATTTAGCATTTTGGATGTTTTCAGCTGGCAAATCAGATTCTGACTGCCAAAATAGCAGATCAGTCCTTGATGGTTTGAAACCTAATCCATAGTAAACTATGGCTTTTAGAATTTGATTTATTTTTTTTCATATTGATTTGATTTAATATTTTCTCTTTGGACTGTCAACCTTAATCCAGATTAGCAAATCAGTTCCTCACATAATCTATACCCTAGCACATACCTCTCTACAAAGGTATGTAGTCTTGAAAACTTTTCTTGTCAAAAAAGTAAGTCTTGCTTCTTGTCTTCCCTACCAGAACAAGTATTAATCCCAATGCTGTAATTACATTAACCCATTGATTCTCTAGAAAATGAGGTAAAACATTGAGACTTCCAAACCAGTTGTAATAGCGTGCACTATTACTGAAGTCTGCATTAAGTCTCTAGTACAGCTCAAGCCAGTAATCCTCATTTCCTGGAGTCCCCTACCAGTGTAGCTAGGTACATACCAGATATACCTAGACTTAAATCCAGCTAGATTTAGACCATCAGCAGTAATCTGCATGTACATGCACAGGCACTGTGATATCATTCCCACTGCTTTGCCTTAGCTGGCAGTGCTTACATGGCCTAGATCTAAAATTATGAAGTTAACAGAATCTATGGTGAGCATTACATTCCAGGGCAGACCCTACAAAGCCAAGCTTTCTAATTTCAGTTGATAACCTTCTACTGCATTGAAATGGTTAATCCATAGTTTGCTTTAGTTAAACTAGTAAAAATATTAACTGCCTCTGATGACAGCAGTTACCTAGCAGAGACTGTAGCATGAATCACCTAACCTGATATTTCCTGATCCTAACTCAAGGTTATCTGCCTCAGGAGAAGAGGCAAGTTGCAGCCTCAGGAGGTGATTAAGCCTGAAGATCAGGTTTGAATTCAGGTTCAGGTTAATTACATCCAGATGATACCACAACAGGTGTAAATTCTTCCGGGTGGCTCAGGATCTTAAATAAAGTGAGATGTTTTGAGTTTACTTTTGTTGTCATCGAGATAGCCCTAAATGCAGTTATTGAAGGATCTCCTGACACCAGCCTTTGCTGATCTTTTCTGTCTTATGTTTGTTGCTCTGATAACCTGTATCTGGGAAGGTGGTGTCTGAGAGCACTAATTTTAGATGGAAGGACACCATGCTTAGCCATAGGTGAAGAATGTGTCAGCCCAAATTCTAACCTAATTCCAATTCTAGTTAGGAATTTAAATTATTTTTCTCCTTTGTACAGAAGTTACCCTCTGTGCTTCCTGAAAAGAGGTCCAGGCACAGAGTTGATGCTAATAAATAGCCTGGGGCAGAGAAATGTGAAGGTTGTACAGGCTGGCTCTATGGGCTGTTTAGATGTAAGGAAAGTCTTTTGTCTTAGACACTAATGACCTATTCCCTATATAATGATAAAGCAATTTTAAAAAACTAAATCTTTAGGGAAGTATCTATTCACTTAATACTTGGTGATGTCAAAAAAGCATTTGGCTTTGAAGGCCCCACAGTGTTACTCTGAAATTCTGTTTTATTTTTAAATTACAGTCTTTGGTCTATAGACCTTTCTCACTGAATTAAATGTAAATACAGAACAGAATGTGATACCTCATTGACTAGTTTTATGGTGTCACAGATGACTTACCAGACCCTTGTTCCTATGGAGGAAGCTAAGCTGAAATGATCTCACACAGGTTCCTTGGTCTTGCTCCCCCAGATGCTGGAGGAGCCACGTCTACACATACCGTCTATCACGTGCTCATCTCTCTGGGATTATCACCAGTGCTTCCCACAGGTGGTTAGAAGTGAAATTCCAGTGTCACCAACATCTGGTTGTAGACGATAAAAATTTCCCTCTTCTCTTCCAATACCTGGAACTCTGCACACCTGCGTACCTGGAATATTTGAGAATTACCGGGCTCCATTTTCTACTCTGTCTGGAAAAGCAACACAAGCTGATTGAGAAACCAGAAACTGTGTCCAGAAGTGCCTGAGCACAGGGGCTGAAGTTAATCTGTGTGTTAATGGCTGTATAACAGGATTCAGAGGGCCTGGAGAATCCCAGGTTGTGTCCTTGAGAGCAGACTTGGACAAAACAGCTGTGCAGGCTGTTACGTCCAGCTCCTGAGGAGGACCCATGAATATCTAGTGCTGTGCTGCCTGTCTGCCTTCTCCTGTGTAGGAGAGGCTACTGCCTGCAGAAAGAAGAGGCTGTTTTTTAGTCTGGATTTGAGTCTTTTGAGAAATTTAATGGAAGGCAAAGCATGTTATTTTTTGCATAAAACACATGGATATGAAACACTATTATTTGCTATCCTGAAAATAAGGCTGTGCTAGAATGGTACTGCAAGAGCTACTTAAAGAGAAAGGTCCATGTAAGAGGGAAAAAACTACAGCTGTTTAAGTACAAGCATTTCCACAATGGAATACACAATCATCCTTTTTTAAACATAAGAAAAAAACTTGATTAAAACATGCAATACACATTTATGTTTTAGTTCTCGTTTCTCTTTCTGGCTTCCAATCCCTCAAGCTTTCTTAATAGTCTTTTTCTGTTTTTTTCCCCTTTTTCATCTTTATTTTTGTTTTCCTTAAAACCTTTAATATTGTCCTTTGGATGGAAATTTTTGAGTCAAAGCTTTGCATGAAAATTTTTTTTCAGAAGACAAATTTTCCTCTCAAATAGGTGAAGTTCATCCACATTCAGAAGGCCTACTTTCAGTGAGGCAGGATGCCAACTATCTCAAGTCCTTTGAAGATATAGATCGTGAACAGATACCATGCACAAAGATAAATTTCTGCCTGAAGGAAATTTCTTCCCAGAAGTAATTACTGTCTTCCTCTCTCCCCTGTTTATGGAGTTGTCCTCACCTGTCCATCTCTCTGTTACTGACATGGCCAGTAACTTTTTGCAGGTTTCCAATGTGCAGGCTGGGGACAGGTTTGAAAACCAAACCCTCGCTGTTCCTGTGGTCTGACCCATTAGCCTCAGTGCTGCTGAGCTGCTTCTGAACAAAGGCTGAGAGATGAGGCAGAACAAGAGGGGTCTTTCCAGTAAAAGCAGTGAAGCATTAAAAAAAAAAAAAAAAAAAAAAAAAAAAAGCAGTAAAAGCAGGTGAACCACTGGTCACCAACCAGTCAGGCCTAGGAAGCCCCTCTAGCCTTACATGGGCCAAGCAAATATCAGAGCTAAGGCTCCTTCTCCATGGGATGTAAAATTATAGAATCATAGAAAATGCAACTCCTGAGGATGATACAGCACATGACCCTGAGATGTTAAGATTCACAGAATTCATTCCAGATATCCACTACTGGTTGATTACCAAGAACAATGTTTGTACTTTGCTTTCTGTAACATTATTCTTCATTGTCTGTCATTTTCCCTTATCTTACCTGCCATAGCTAAGAGAATAGACTTATTTTTCCTGTCACTTCACTAACACCTGAAGAGTAAGAGCCACAATTAACATCTATGACTATTTTCCTCTGAGTCAGAAATAGTTTTTGGGGTAATTTTGAACAGAATACACATTTTCTCTGGGTGGGAAGTTGAAGTATGAAGTACTCTTTTCTCTGACCCCAAATCTCCACTACTAGAAAAGACATTTTAAGGAGTCACTTAGGATAATTATAATAAGCTTGAGGCTGATGATAGAAGATCTGAAAAAGTTACTCAAATGGGGACTCTTTGTATTCACTCGAAGAAGTGATGCTGTCTTTGAAGGCCCTGCTGCTTCAGCTGCTGACTTATCTTCCAAGATTGCCAGAAAAAAAACACATTAGAAGTACTAAAATAACAAATTCAGATAATAAACTGCCAATATCAGATCGTATCATTATTTGGTAGACCACCATTTTCTTATCACTTGAGATACGGGGATAAAAAGAAGACCCTTTGACAATCACTTCTCTGCTCCTGTAAAAAAATAATTTATTAATAATAATAATAATAAAAACAGTAATAATTGCCTTCCTGAGTGGGCAGCGTTTACTTGCTGTTGTGAACCAGTAATGCAGTTACAGATATGAGACATTTGAGCATGACTTTTTTCTGTTAAGCATTTGTTTCTAAAATAGTGACTCTGCAACGATTTAAATAATGTCCCAATGAAAAAGAAGACAGACTTCTCTTGGAGTAGGAAGATGAAGGGCACAAATTAACCTACCTCTTCAGAAAACTGTGTTTAGAACTTGAAGTGCCATTCTAGTTCGGTGGTTTTCTATTCCTTCACAGAGGGCGACCCGGCTTGTTGGGCGGAGCGCTCCCGTGTGTCCAGCAGCGCACCCTGCGCTGTGCGCTCCCCGCAGAGGCCGGCAGCAGTGGACTGGGGTTTCACTGCCTGCGCACTTGCAGCCGTGGTGAAAGTAAAATTCACCTTATTTTAAGCAAGACTCATACTTTGTGATCATATTAAATGCAATTTCTTAGTAGATGTTAGGAAAGGTGATGTTTTTTCCCCATATGAATTAAAAAATAAGAAGTATGGATGATCCTTGTCATTCAAAATCCAACTGAAACCAGCATATTTGCTTTTGAATAATTCCAGACATAATTGTTCAATCAGTCAATGCTATTTAATTTTATTTCATTCTTTGTCTTTAACTATGCTGCTCATACTGAGAAGTGTTCCTATATATTGATTCATATAAGGCGTTACAAGAACATAAAATTCTACTTGGAGACCTTGGATGCAATGATGTTTTTTGGAGGGGTTTTTTGGTTTGAGGTTTTTGGGGCTGTTTTTGATAGTATATTATCTGGTCTAGAGACAAATATTGTTCTTCCTGCAAACTACACGCTTAATAGCCTGAGTCCATTTCAGCTACAACACAACTTTCAGTTCCTATACAAACACTTTATCAATCTTCTCTCTTCTCCCTCCAGTTTTTTTTGCTTTTTGTTTTGTTTTGGTTTTTTTTTATTTGGAGAAACTCCCTTCAACATAAGGCTTTTTATCTATATCAGTAGTTTTCTCTGAAACTTTCTGAACTGAAGCAAAATAAAACTTAACATCAGTGGTAAACAGACAGGTTGAATGGTCAACCTAAAAATTCTCTTAGGCAGTCATTCTATCCCCAGGTCAACCTCAAATTAAGGTTGGTAGATTTTACAGCATCACTTCTGTCTTCCTTTGCAGATTTTTTGACTTTAAGCAAGAGCCCTGGGTCCCTCTTGAACTGAACAGGGGCATGGACTTAGCAAGATACCAGCCTTACTCCTCAAAGAGCTGTTATGAATTATAAAAACTAAATCCATTCTTGGCTGGTTGCCAAGGTCTTGAAGTCATTTTCTATGTGCATGAAAACTTGACATACTGTAAAATTACTGCTTAGATCCTGTCCTTTGCCCCCAGCAGCTGAGGGGTGAAGGGGGACCAGAGATGCACATAATTGGAATTGGACATGCCTTACCTAAGCATACTCTGGGTATTAAGGGTGAGTTTGGGAGGATGACACAAAACAATGCACACTATGCTGTATGTTTGAAAATCTACACAGACATCAATCCAAGGTTTATTTTTGTTGAAATTGTGCTAATTTAATTCTCTCCAATGAGCACCAAAAAGCAAGTATTATGGATGTGATTTCCCTTTCACTTTACCTGGACAAAGCATCTGCTAAAACCAGCACTTTCATCCTGAACTGAAGGTTCATTCTAACTGGAGGTTAAATGAAATATCAAATTAAAATTGGTTTCTATAGAAGAGATCCATACATTTTGTTTCAAATCAACATTTTGAATGTAAACATCTCAGTTTTACTCAGGCTTCCTTGCCAAATTAGTCTTTTGATAGTCAAATATTTAGCTGGTAGGCACATTTTGAACAATAATAATATTAAGATTGCAATCAGAATTTACTTTGGCAATAAATCTTGTTTTGGGTGTCGTTCTATTTCTCTGTCAACATAAAGCTATTATTAATAAGGGTTGCTTAACCCTGCTATACATAGATGAGGTGAGACTTCTGGAGTTAGAAATGTTTCTCAAAGTTACAAAAAGGGTTCAGCTTTGTGCCCAAAGCAAATATTTACAAAAGATATGATTTCACTACCCACCATTAAGAGGAAGTTAACTGGACAGCCAAATCACCTAGCAGCTTCAACTAAATTCTTTAATCTGCCTTTGAAAATCTTCTTTCGTGTAGAAATACCAATATGTAAGGAAAATTTTCCCCCAGATGCTGCCTTTATTGTGGGCAGCCAACTCAGAATCTTTTAAACTTTCAGAGTATAATGTATATTTATTGAATGAACTACGTTATATCTTAGGGCCAGCTGCCTTTGCTATTTTCACTCGAGTATCACTTTGGTGGCATTAGGTTTGCCATGCAAGCTTGTTTGCAGTTTTTTTCCTTACTGGGAAAATTTTGGATGTGGGAATAGAAATTCTTCTTTCTGGAATCTAGGGAAAGAGATATCATTGCTATGCTGTTTTGTTCCCTCTCACCTTTCTTCAAATTTCAGGTTCAGAAGGTATTTTGCAGGTTATCATTGTGCCTCTGTATGTTCTCTTCCAATGCTGTCCTAAGGGGCATGACCATCCACTTAGTGCATTTTTGTGCATCAAATCTCTCTTGAAAGAACTAAATAAGACTGATTCAATCTTCATAATTCTGCTACAGGAGCTAGCCCTGTAGCCCTGGTACATCTTTCAGGAATGCATCACTACCTCTCCTCTCACTAATTCTCTTCCAATCCACACACTTCCTCATTCAATTCCTAACTTTTCAGGCTTAAGCACATGGCATTTTATGAAGCCCTCAGAGTCAATATAATTCCTAAATAAAATCTTTCATTTATCTTATCAAAGAAAGATATTAAACTGACTAGCATGGTCAAAATCTGTCATGTTTGATCCAAATTGTATTTCCATGGTTTACTTTGAAGACTATCTGCTATTGAGTCTAACTTAACAAGTTTGTAATTGTACAGAAAATTTCTGATTTCACAAAATATTCCTATTCCCAATTGCACAATATTCTATTCTATAATTATTCAGACACCTTACAGATGGACTTACAGTTTTATAAGTAATTTTTAGACTCTTGGATGAAAATTACCTGCTATCTTGATGCAGATGTATTGTTCAGTTCCTGTCTTGTTAGGCAGTTTCTGTCCATCATTCCATTAGATTTTTAACTCCTTCTGTTCAAGAAGCATAGTTCACCTTGCAAAAAAAGAGCTGGAATATTATTGACATGGAAAAATGTATCTGTATCATGCTAATATTGACTCTGCATTTATTGCATTTTCATTTACATGGTTAAGGAACATTTTCAATGTTTCCTTTCCAAGGTCAAATTCAGCTTTGGCAGCCTTCTTTTTGTTTCTAAAACTCATTACCTTATATCCTTTTCTGTCTTGAATACTCTCAAAACCTCTATTAATTTAATGTTGTCTGGAGAGAACCTGAATTACTGTTTCACTATTAGAATTCACTAGTTTCTATATACTAATTTGGTTGTCTGTAGAAGAAATAAATTTCAGAAGCCAAACTTAATGAGGTAAGAAGGCAAAATAATGTAAAAATCATTAATATCCCCAGTTGTAGGGGATGCCTAAGAGGCCTAAATTGTTTGTGTGTTTGAATGGTTTTTGTGCTTTTGTTTTGTGATACAGTCACTGTGATACAAATCAAAAGCATAATAATATGGTATATAATTAGGCCAATAATTATGTGTAGAAAGAGGATCTATGAGCAATTACATCCTTGGGTTTTGTTCCCCTTAGTATCATTATCAATACTTATTCAGTAATCTCCAAATTTTATGTCAATTTCACAATTCTAATTTGTGTGAGAGTTCCTGTCTAACAAATCTTTGAAGAACTATACTTGTATCCAAATCTGAGACTCCTTTTAGTTTTACCTTAATGGTGCCAACTTTTTGCTACTTATGTCACAGTTCCTTTTGGCATGGTCATCAGTTCACCATGAACTTAGCTCTATTTTCTCATCATTTCCAGGAATACTATTTCCAGGTATACTTTACAGTTGCTTTACAAAACGCTGGTATGTATAAACCTTCAGGAGAAGAGCAGGGAGGAAAAGTCGTGGGGGAAAATGACATCATGTGTTTTATAACTGCTGCACTTAGGACTTCTCAGGTTTTTTTTCCACGTTTACCCTTCCTCTCTGCTTGTGACCTTTCCTACCTGTTTTTGCCTCTATATGAAAAGCTAAAGGCTATAATTATGGCACAATCAAGTTTTTGGTTTTTATTTATTTTTCTTAATTTTTTTCAAATACTGGCCATCTCAGATTTCAAATCCAAGCTATTTTTTCTTCCTCATATTAGCTGAGGCACAAGGACCAAGCAGCTTCAATGAATGGCAGGAACTTCTCCACACCCAGACATAGTTCAAGTACTGCAAATTGTGACCAAAGGAAGGACTTATGAGACTACTATCAAGAATGGGTCAAGCACACAGTTCTCTTTTCTTCCTTCTCTAATTCCTGTGCTTGGTGTCCCTTTTATTTTATCTCTGTCACGAAAATCTACTTTGCTCCTTTAGTTTAGGTGTGATAGCTGTAACTAGCAGGCAGTTGTCTTCAATTTCTGACCCTCAAGAGTTACGCCCTTCTCAAAACATTAGTGTATGCTTTTACTTTAAGGATTGAACAGCTTTCATGACTGTCCTGGGTTAGTCAGGAGGGGTCAAAATCTAGAAAGTGACCCATGCTGCAGGAAGGGATACAACTTCCTTCCTGGGAGAGAAAGCCAGTAGCTAGGTAGTTTTAAGGATTGATGTGTAAGTAAACCAGTTAAAAAGTTGATCCACCTTCGAGGAAAAAAATATATATAAGCCGAGAAACTCTGAGCCTCTTCCTTTTTTGGCCTGCTGCTGTGTTGAGAGGAGCATCTCCTGCTTCTCTCCCGGGTAAGGCCCTCCTTTCCAAAGGAGGGAGGGGGGGGAAGGGAGGTTTAGAGCGGCCGTGCCGCTGCAGCCGGGAATGGGAGAGGAACCAGATGGAATTTTCAGCAGATACAGCTCAGCCGACATGCCAGCTACAGGAGACAGGGCCAGGCCCCTGCTCCGGGCCAGGCAAGGACCGGGCCGACTCCATCCAGCTCGGGCCAGGCCCTGCCCTGTCACCCCGGGCCCAGATGGCCCCAGCAGGCCGAGCCAGCTCCACAGAGCCAAGCAGAGACTCTGAGAGCTTCTGCCATCCAGCTGGGACCTGTTCAAACAGCCCGGCAGGGAGCACTGGATCGTCACACTGCCAGAGAGAGAGAGAGATTAACTCTATCCATGCCTGGACTAAACTTACAGACACCCATCCTTCCTTGCACAGAGAGAGGAACGAGTGGGGACATCTACATAAATGCAGCATAGAGACTTCACAGTCAGTGAGGAAAGCAGAACCAATGCCTAGAGGGAGGTGTATGAGAAGTGCTTCAAGAGCAAAGATGAAAATTCTTTTGGAGAGCCATGGTTGGGGACTGAGCTAATAAATTCCCTGTAATATATGAAGAAATAGTCCAAAGGGGGGACATGATGTTCTAATTGCAGCCAGTGAACTGAAATGCCTGGGTAAAGACAAGTAAGTCTTGAAATAAGTACAGCCTGATGAGAAACTAGAACCAAGAGAGAGGAGAGGCTGTGACCCAGAGCCCTGGTCCCAGGGGGAATGCCAGAGAACTTGTGTTGTCAGGAGAACCTGTGTTGCTAAACACAGAAGAAGGGATTTTCTTTGTTGTTGCAATTGAACTGTGCATCCTTAAAAAGGTGTTGCGGTTTCGAGGTTTGGGAATTTGATTTTGTTGTGAGATAAGGATTAATAGTAGGCAAAAGCAGGTTTATACTTTAAGGAATACAAAAAGGAATTTTATTAACAGATGTAAAACAGGAATAATAATTAGGCATGAACACAACTTTTCAGAACACTCTTTTCTCTTCCCCACTTTTCTTATTTTCTTTCTTGTTGACCATACAAAAGGTAACACTTCAACTTCTAGTTAATCTACTACCTCTAGAACTTCACAGTTTTCTTAACTTACGTAGAGAGAGAAGCTTTCTTTTGTTTTATAATGTTGACTCTCATAGGAAACACAGTTTCTATGGTTATTAGCTTTCTAGTAAGCGATTCTCTCTTTGAAGAGAGGTATTTGCTTTTCTAGACCCCTTCCCATTTCAGTAGCTTTCCCAGGGCCACACAAATGGACATATGATGGTCATTGAGGTGTTCTTTTGAGAGCAAATGTTTCTATTACAGTGACAACAACATCCCCTTACTTTATCATCAGCAACACAAGTCTTCTTCCACTGTTTTCCTGGGGCGAGGAAAGAAAGATTTTAATACACAAAAGTCTCAGTCTACTGCTTATAACTTAAAACATTATATTCCCATTTTCTCACTTCTTTTAGACCATTATTCATATATTACAGGGTGCATTACAGCTAACTTTATCAACATGTTTTTACAAAAGAACTTTCAGCAGTAAAGCACTCCTCATCTCTTCCTTCTTTGAAAATAAGCTTAGTTATATTCATTAACTCAAAGTCTTTATGTTGTACCTTTCGTAGGTGCCTTCATTTCTGTGCTCCTTCTGTGTGGGAAGAAAAAATTAATACCCCCAAAGTCCCATTCTGATGTTAGAAAGAAACAGTTAATTTGTCTTTTTGGCTGGGCAATAGTCACGTGGCTTTTGCCCGCGTGGTTTGAATGTTGTAAGTCCGTGCCTGAACTGGAGGAGTCTGTTTGTGCTGTCTCCCCATCCAAGCTGCGTTTTAGTTGTAGGAGCCTGGCGAGACTGCACCTGTGCTGCAGAGAGCTGGTCTAAGTCTCTTTCCTGGGCTGAGCCATGCAGGGCCGCCCGGCGGGATTCATGTCCGAGCTCCGCGGGAGGAGCCCAGTCTGAGTCCTCTCTCTCTCTCTCGTGCCGAGTTCACTGCGGAGCTCACCGGGCGGGGAGGGGAGCTCTTGAAACTCACGGGGCTCGACCTCAAACTCTCTTCTCGCCGGGCTGAGCCGCGGAGAAGCGATCGGTCTGGCTCAAACTAGGCGAGCAGAGCCGGCGAAGTTCTTTGGCCAGGGACAGCAGAATGAAACAGCTTGAGTTCTCTCTCTCCCCTCCCCCTCCCCATGCCATGCTGGTCGGTAGCCCCAGGCCATGTGGCCTGGGGAGACCTTACCCAGCTCTGGCGCGGAGAGGGAGAGCGACTTCTTTCTTCAGCAAACTGGAAGCTTCAAAAAGAGGGTCTCTTTAGGTGTTTTCTTGGTTTTATAAGTTTTTTGGTAGGCGGAGTTTATGCTGGCTACTTCATTTCCGACTCCACTCCCTCTCTCTACACCGGGAATTCTTAACAGCAATTACCCCATGACAAAAGGTACCCACCATAGTGGCTGTGGGAAGGCTACTGGGGTGGGGGGGATCCACCATTAAGCTGATCCTTCTTCTGGGCAGCGGCTGGTGGTGAGGCTGAAGATGCATAAAAAACTGTATTTTTCTTACAGAAAATCCATGGTATGATCTAAAGAGATTTCTCTCCCTAAATGAACTGAGACGAGAGCTATTTCAGTAGTGGTAAACTGACTGGAGGTTGAAATGTTGGGTTTTTTGTGTATTCTCAGGGAGAAAGAAATGGAGAGGTGGGGGAAGGAGGGGTGGTCTGAGGAGTTTGTTCTGGTTTTTCTAGTTTTATTTCTTTGTCTTAGGTGTATTAATAAACTTTCTTTATTATCTATAAAATTTGAGCCTGCTTTGCCTACTCCTAATCCTCATCTCACAGCAAACATCAGGTAAATTTGGGTAAGTGTGCTGGCATTTGGCCAGAAACTCGAATAGGCGAACTGAAAACCACTACAATGACTGACATCCTCTTCTCAAAATCTGATTTTGCATTGATGTTTTCCTTCTTCTACCAAGCTTTTTTATGGTTTTTTCATCCATTGAAGTAAAAACACTTTAGAAAGGAAACTCTCTTTTTTCTCAGATTACAAATCAGTCAAATGAGTCACAGAGGTAAAAATGTGCAAGCTAAGAACATTCATTGGGTCAGTAACAGCTAAGAATAAAGTCCAAGTCTTTTGACCCCAATCCAGAGTATGTTGGATCACCCTACTTTAAACCGTTGAAATCAGTAAAGTGGATGACTTGTGAAGTTGCTAGTCAGTACCAGAAAGAATAGCAGGAAAAGGCATTTAAGTTGGAGCACAAGCTGCTGCTCATATATGTGAAATACTTAGCAGCTAGACTGTAAGTAAAAACAAGAGCACAGCAAAAATTTCCTGTTTCTAATTAACTGTGCCATGGGTGCTACAGGTGACATTTTTCTTTCTCAGTATCAGTTACGTGTGTCCATTTTTGTTGCTCTCCGTAACTCAAGCTTAGTATAGTGGGTTGAGATGATAACCCATCTTTCACTTGCCTAGCCAAGTACTTGTCTTCCTATTTGCATAATTCTAAATGTATCTCCTTGCAACTGAGTGTATGTGCCTTGAGCACACCTGGTAGCCACTGAAACCCCTGAGGTGAGCAGGGCATGTGACCCTTATTTTTACCTTAATGTCTAGAAAGGCTGCCTCAGACTGAAGGAGCTCAGTCGAAGTCACTTGCATTTTCTGTGAAGTCGGGCTTAGACAGAAAGAGAGACAAAGGCCATCTTGATGTCACAATCAGTAAAAGTTGAGTGCATGGTGTGGGATTCAATAGCCTGAAACCAGGAACACCTCTGTTGTCAGTTAATGACTGCTAAATTAGATTCAATAGCACACCATAGGAAGACACTGATGATTTATTGGTACCCAGTTAGGATGAGAGAGAGGAAATGAGGCTTGAAGCCAGATTCCTCAAGCCCTACCTCAGGCTGTAAGGGCAGGTGTAAGTTTATTGCTCTCCTGTTGGCTTATGTTGAATTAATTCAACAACCACTGCTTAAGGCTATTTTTCCAAGTCTATTCTACAGCCTAATGTCTAGGGGCTTCTGTCAAAGTACAAGAGTGGGTTTAAATTCCAGCATGAGACAACTGAAGCAAAGTCTCTCATTGCTGGGGAGAATGCTCTGCCATGGGGATAGTGAGAGAGAGGAAGGGAGCAAAAGAGTCAAAAATAGAAATAAAATTTAAGCAAAGGCTGCTGCCAACTGTCCTTTCAACTGAATGCCCTTCCAGGCAACTGTGTTTGAACAGCCGTTTGAAGTGTCCAAAAACTGGAGTGGCTTTTACAATGAATCTCTTTTCATAGATCCACTTAAAAGCAGCAACTGGTTCATAACTATATTTTGTGAATAAAGTTGGATTTCAAATATACTCTTCTCCTCAAAATTCCATTGTCACTCCCTGTCTGGCATGATGGCTATTTTGAAAAACATTCTACTCATCTAGCCAAGGTGTTTACTTGTATTTCATATTCTCCTTCTGTCCTGTTCTAGACTTGATCTTTTCACAAAAATACCTCATAAAAGGATTCTGGGTATAAAAGTTATATGAAGTCAGATGACATTGGCTATTGGCAAGTAATTAATATTTGTCAGATTTTACAGCAATATGCATGGAAAAGGCTTGAAGGTGACCTTTGCAAGATTCTGTTACAATCAACATAGAATTAGCATTTCAAAGATGACTTATTGATGCCTAGGTATGATGAAAGTGGAAATGAAACCTGAAGAAAACATATTGAGACATCTGACAGTTTATGCTCTTTATTTTAAAGCAGGTGGATGACCACGATTTGTGAAATAAAGCAAAAAGATCCCCAGTTTCAGTTAGATGCAAAAAAGTGCCATCTCTTCAAACAACAGACTGGCTTGGTGTTGGTATGCCATCATAATCATCTGAGTAGTGCTGATACTGGTCAGTAAGAAGAGGCTGATGTAACTCATCCTTATTTTTCTTGACACGTACGATACATGCAGCAGCAGCAAAGATAATTGCTACAAGAACCAGTGCAGTCACTATTGCAATAGTTATCATCTCTGTGACACGGAGAGCCCGACCTACAAGAAGGAAAACAAAAGGCAAAGATATTAAAAGCAAATGTCAAGTTTATGGATAAATATCAGAGGTTTTGACTGAAACTCAGCATTTGTCATTATTCACTCAGTTGGGGAGTAGAAGTAATTCAAATTTTGTTTGATAATTTTTGTTCAAAGATGTGAGAAGATTTAGTCTATCTTGCTCTACTCTAAAATCTGTTCTGGACTTTTCTCCTGCCTCCTGGTTTGTGAGGATTTGTATTTTCTCTAGTGAGTTAATGAAGCTATTTGATATAGGAATAAGGGCATTCTGCAAGGTTAAGATCCAAATGAGAACTTCTCCAAAAATTGGAGTGGATACTGGGAACTTCATGCTGGAGCAAGCTCTGACCAGTAGCTATACCAAATCCCAAAGAAACATCTGGAAAGGAAGGCAGGAAAGGAGCAAAAGGCAAAAAACAGAAAATATGAAATTTGAATAAATTTCAAGAGACGAAGATATGAAGGAAAAACAGGAGAGGAAGTATCTAGGCTACACACTTTACCTGGCCACTCGACTTCATAGCTGTATCCCAGGTTTTCTGGTGCAGTAACAAACATTTCATTATTGGTTACTGGAGGCCAGAAAGGCACCATGTTGTACTGTCGGTTATGTCCAATAGGGGCATTCTCCAGTGGGTATGTTGAGATATCTAAATTTGAAAGTCAAATCACATTTCTGTAAATAAATTCAAAGTAACTTGCAGTACTTCATTTGTTTTTCAGCTCAGGATTTTGAGTACCCCAGGATTCTTTTTCAGTTGTTCCAAACGGATTTGTTTTCTGGTGTGTCAGATACAAAGCAGAGTCTCTGCACTTGGTCCAAAACCAAGGCCACTAATGTTATCTCTGGTTTTGAATACAAACCACCAGTTATCTTCTAAAAATTCTGCCTGTGTTGGGCTTTTTATTTCTTCTCACTTGGAAAAGGAGAAATGTGGTGAGGACGTTTTCTACATTCTTGCTTTGCCTGATTGTAGCAGTGATCAACAGGATGACAGTTACTGGAAATTCCAGTGGAATTTTTTGCAACATTATGCTAAATCAGAAGGAATTCAGTTGAAATAAAACCAAAACAAAACAGAAAAATCCCAAACCAAACCAAATCAAACCAGCAACAACAACAAAACTCAAAACATAAGAAAAAGAAAACACTGTGGTAAGATGATGCCAAACCTTGTGATATATCATATAAGAATCACAAGGGGATACAATTGTTCTCTAAGAGCTGATGTGGGAAAATTCCCATGATGTGGGAAAATTGATGTGGGAAAATTCCAGGCCCTGGAAGCTGCACAAAGAAGTCTCAGTTGTGCAGCAACAGATGTCTTCTGTAGAAAGAGGAAGAGGAGTATGGATTATCCTAAGAGGAACACAGTTGCTGCATTGTGCAGAGGAATACAGTTGCTGCATGATGCATAGACATAAGGGTTAGACTGAATTCCCCCCTAGTTTACTGATGTCAGTCTCTTTCCTTTTATTTTTTACCTTCATTTATTCATTTATTTTTCACCTTTCAAATCATTCCTTCTGTTCTTCCTTCCTTCCTGTTTTTAACTTTCTTCTGTATTACCTTTCTCTTTTCTTTTTGGAGTTAAAAAACAAGGGCAGAAACTGTAACCATCCTTTATAAGTATATGGAGATGGTAATTGAATGCTGCTATATATCACAAAGGTGGTAAAAATGAGTGTGTGTGGCATCTGTTCTCCTTTGACAAGAAGAAAAGTTACTTACTCCACACAAAAATGAATGTCCTTCCAGGGTTACACTGTCTTTGCTCTATGGAGGCAATGTATTCCCACATACTGTTTTCTTGAATTGTGCCTGGTGTCTCTGACCAGGCCCCTTCACAGAGAGTGATCTGCAAATGGATGTCAATGGGCTTGCTTGTTACTACTTTGTCTTTGTTAACTATACTAACTCATAATATTCCAATTTTCTCCTAAATTTAAGGGCATCTTGTTGTTTCTTGGAAGGAGTTGAGTACTTGTGACTACGAAGACTGAAAATCACCCATCCTATCCTGCCTCTGTCCATGAAAACATCTTACCTGCAGAATGCCGTCTCAGCCACTCATCAAAAAGAGCATCTGTAAATGTGTGCAGGAGGACAAAAATGGGATCATTTGGTGATAAATGAGTTTGCCCTCCTGTGCCATTCAAAAATAGATGAGCCAAGTTGTGAAGGCTTCGAACTGCTGGGTCATATTTTCCTGAAGGGTCACTGTACCCTGAATATGCAAACAAAGAAGAAAACAAAAGCTCCAGTGAAGATTTTGTTTGGAAGCTGCAGTCTCACATGAATACTTTTTTTTCTCTGAAAGGCTTTCATGTTATGTTGCTCTGCTTAAAACAAATGGGTAGCTAATTCTCTACCTACTGACATTTGAGAAATGGTCCTGGAATGCATAATTTTCAGATTAAAATACCTTTTATAAAAGAATGCTGAGAATGTGGACTGCAGAGCTGCTCTACTGCAAAAACGGCCAAAATAAAGAACATCATAGCATGCAAATAGAGGCGTATATTTAGACCCTACATATCTTTCACCATACTAAAATAGGTGCATGAGTTTTCTAACTCTTTACTAAAGCAGGTGTATGTTGCCATTTATTCGAATGAGCAAGCTGTTATGTTTTCATACATCACTTCCACGTATGGTGGGAACACATCGGAAAGCTTCACATGCTCTAATATTGTTTACTGTTTCAGTGAAGATAGACTGTAGCTTTGCTCATACTCAAAAAACCTCATAACCCTCACATCAGACGTTAGGATCTGAAGCATCATGAAAACTCCTGTGTTCAAGCTTTGGCCAATTGTTTGAGAGAGAGATACAAACAGTTAATTTTCTAAAGCCATGTTTAGACATCTAGGTATTGATAGGCAGTGATCTGAACTGTCATTTTGTAATATTTTCCTGTTAAAAGCTCTGGATTATTAAGGTATAGAAGAAGTTGTTAGGATGCTGTCTGAACAGTATAAATTAAATCTTTAGGCTCTTTTCTCTGTTAAATGTGTGTGGGTTCTGGTGCCAATAGTGGAGAGTTTAGTTTTAAATATGCAGAGCTTATAGAGGAGCAGAGTTTTATGTCCCAGAGTGTAGGGCTAGCATGTTTAGCAGTAAATCCTGTACCCAGACCTCAATTACTATTTCAACACCATTGCACTAAGCACTACCAAAGCTTTCAATTTATTTTGCTTTCTTTTATTTGTTTTAATTCAGATACAAGAATAACTGCTAGAAGCACTTATTTGCTTCATTTAGGGATGTAGCAGCATCAATCCCCAGGCAAGGACTGTGTTTTCAACAAAGGCAACTTATAAACTAGGTGCCAAGGACCTGAAGCTGGTTTCTACTCAGTATACCAGCAGCAGACTCTTGAGACTTTTATGCATTTTAAGAGATATAAGCTATAGCTATAAAGTAATTTATCTACAGCTTATTTCCACTTAATGCTGAGCGAATACTTAATGCTAAGAACAATGTGGTCTTATTGTCCAATAGCCTGTCTGAAAAGCCTTACTTCCAACAGGAAAAATGGCAAGTCTGCTCCTTGACTTATTTGGAGCTGTTCCAGGTCTTTTTATTTGCCATGTTTACCTTCTACTGTGTTACGGAAACTGTCTGTTGAATTGGAATAGAAAGGAGGAGTGTCGAATACACCAACTTCCAAGCACTGAGCAACATCCTCAGGCTCTGGGAGACGCTGTACCATAGGTCGTGCTACATTTCCAGCAGGATTTCTTCGGATGGGACCACCCTCGGTGCCTGAAAACCAAGAGAAGAGAGAAAGTAAGGTGCAGAACAGTAGGCCACAGAATGAATCCCTCTCATGACTGAACCATGGAGAAAAAAAAATCCCTCACAAATAGCATTTACACTGAATGAAATGAACTGGTCAGTTCCTTATGTCAGGCAAAGAATCTTCATGGGGTCCTATGTTCTGGATTCTCTGCTCCAGGATGTAAAAAGTCATCTAGAAGCTTCTTACTTAAGTCTGTCATTCTTTAAGTGATTTAGAAAAATTTTCTACAGATTTTCAATGTGATTTCCTGGTGAGACCGAGGCCAAGATTTTTCAGGGTGTCCTGACAGAGTAGCTGGGGAAAAGATTATGTAAATTACTAATCCAGTATTGGGGGTTCCTGTTTTCTCCCCTATTTCCGTGACAATGCTTATATGAATATATAAGAAACTTACCGTGATTTTAAAAATTATTTTAATTTGGATAGGTATGTTAGAATCTGGTATTACTCACACTCAAAACATGGTCCACACAATTAATATGGGGACTTGTTGGATATTCTCATTTTAGGAGCAGAATGACATAAAGGTGATAGGTGAAGTAGTCTGAAGAAAAATTAAACTTCAATTAAGAAATAACACTGCCAGATTTAATTATTTATGATGCATTATGATGAATTAGTACTGCACAGGAAGGGAAGGCAAAGCATTTAATTTTTCTTATGCTACAAGCTCCTGATAGTATGTATTATCTCTGATAGACTGATGAAATATGGATCAAGAATATTCAAAAACCCCTTTAAAACCTTTCGGCTGTAAAAAGCACTGCAGTGTAAAGTATTATATTTATTTATTATTAAGAGAATTTTCTCTCCAGATATCTTCCATCATTCATACTTACTGTTACAGATAGTTCCTAAGGTTTCATAATCTTCTACATTTTCACATAGCACTCGCCACTGAGAAAAGATGGAATTCTGGCTTATAAGAGAGACATCAAAATTGCTTCTAGCTCCCATCAAGTCATCTGAGCAGATATCACATGTATTTTGTCCTGTTGCAAAGTTCCAGTACGGCAGTCCAAAAGTGGGGTCCTGTAACATGTTCTAAACCACATAAATATGGCGTTACTATATGTGTGACACAGACAGCTGTAATATTTACTGCTAGAAGAATGCTAAAAAACAGCTGAATACATCTTAGTAAAAGACAGAATCCTGCCTCATAGAAGAGAAGAGCTGTATGGAAAATTTATGTAGAAGCTGTTGGTAGTTTTTCACATTGATACCTTTGTTCAGCAGAACAGATAGCTGTATTACTGAACTGAATCATGGATCTCCCCCACTAACAAGACAGTATCTCTTCCATGAAACCATATTGTGAGTAGTAAGAAACATAAATTAACACTGAGATCCCATTTTCCAAATATTTTTAATGGCCTGTCAGCAAGAACAGTGTTTGTAGTGCCCTTAATAACTAGGTCAACTGTGGCAGTGAAGGAACTGTAAAGAATAGGGATACCAGCTTTTCCAATTGTCATTGTTTGGTTTTAGTATGGGTTGGAGTTGAACAGTTCTGGAGTTCGTGAGGCAAAATTACTTTGACTAATGATCAAGTCTACTGACATAATAGGAATATATATTAAATCACAGAGAGAGAGAACTTCTCATGGCTTCCACGTAGAGAAATGCCACTGATGACCAATGTATATCTTGGAAGGGAGTTTGTGCCTCAGCCTGATGTAAAGCAATTAAAGCTAGTGGAAACACTGAAGTGATTTCAGACACTATTTAGTCCTGACCTTGAAAACTTAATTCTTGCTTTTTTAAGAAGGATGATGGTCCATAAAATATTATACACATTTTATGAATAAGTCCGCATAAGAGAAGGAAAAAAAGAGAATCACTGATTTATGGAACAGGGTATAACAAAACACTAATTTCTCTAACCAGTTACAGAAATAAAATGTGATTCTGAATGCCTAAGCCATCTCTGTTATCACATCCTTCAGAATTTCTGCTGCTTTGATTAATGTTATTCAAGAATCATGGCCTTGAGATTAAAAACACCACTGAAAATAACATTGCTGGTCCAATAAAATGTCTTATATCCAGAATATGTATCTTTTTTCCAAGAGATTTTTATGTAAGTTTTTACATTTTCTATTGCTGTGATTAAAATATTATTTTTAAGATCTCTATAAAAGTGACAGTCTGTAGCCTAAATGCGCTCCATTAAATTTAGTATGCTAAATGAGCTACTGAAATTGACGCAGAATTATTTCAACATGTAGGAAAAGCTGCTATAATTTTTTCCTATTTTAATATGGAGAGAAGCTCTATAACTGTACAAAACGTAGCATGAACACCAGTAAACATTAACAGGAACTTCACCTGCATGTCTCTTTCAAGCTGCAATAGATGGTACCTATGCCATGTGACAAAAGCTGGTCCCTCATGAGAGAAATCAACTCCTCCAAAACTCTGCTGCCCTGCACCAAGGAAAGTCTTCCTGACAGAATAATAATGAGACCACACAAAGTAATTATAAATGGAGATGTTCTCAAACTGAGGTGTGTTGCCATCTGGTCCAAAAATTTCTTCACGTCTTCGTGTGGCAATAACGATGTCAGGATGGACCGTCACCTTGGCTTGGTGTAAGGCATTCACAAAGCGATTCCTTTCTTCTGCACTTAGATCCAAAAGATTCCTTCTGACTGTGATAATACAGAAGAAGCAAGTTACCAAAGTAATAGACACTGAAGTTTGATCTCACAGAACTTACCGCATTCCTAATAATTTGCATAAGTCCCTTTATTTTCAAGAATTCATCCTGTTATGATTGGGGAAATTAGTTGAGCATAAATAGAAGATAGTGTTTATTTTAAGAAAGGCTGAGATAAATTAAAATAAAGTTCCAATCCTTAAAATTTTAGTGCTTTTAGCAGTACTGTTACAGATTATCTTTCCATCCTACCAGACAAAAGACAAAGAGTTCTTTGTCATACAAACCTTTCAGAAATTCATCGAATACACTTATGGTTTCCTGTGGTAATACTCTACAAGAAATAAACACTATAAACCAATTTATAATAATCAGAAACTCTCTGTATGGCAATTTCATATAGAGAGTGAAACAAGGAAGAAAACTGACTGGTTGAAATAGCAGTATTTCAGCAAGGAGAACAGAGTTCAGATCACCTCAGTCTTTCTTTCACCTGGGCTGAGAAGATTTCAGGCTAAGTTTAGACTAAGATAAAGATAGAAGTCCTCACAATTGTTATTCAGTATTTACTTATTGTCATTATAAAGAAATACTGTAAAAATCTAAAACTCATTGTCCAAATGAGTGATAGATTATGTTGATACAAGAAGCAACACATCTTCAACATGAATCTATATGAATTAAATGAAAGGGAATTATGTTTCTCTAAAAAAATTGATTCAGTGAGGGATATTTTAGCTTTTGGGAAATTTAAAGAAAGTCTTTCATGAAATGTGAATTTCATCCAAGGACTGTGTATCCTGAAAAATGCTTTTTTGTTTTGCAGAACTGAACAGACATGCAAGTCCTCATAATTGAGTGTTGGGTTTTTTTGGTTTTGTTGGTATTTTATTTGTTTGTTTGTTTGGTTGGTTGGTTGGTTTGTGGGCTTTTTGTAGTGTTTCAAGTGAAGAACTAAAATTATCCATCTAATTTTGATTTACATAGGCATCTTAACATTTTAATTTTCAAAGTATATGCCTGAACCACAATAAAAATTGTGACTATTATTAGAGTTAGCCATGAACTGAGAAGATTTGAAGATACCAGACTGCATTTAACAGCAATCTAGTATGGACATGCCAACAGTGATACAGTAATTATTTCTAAAATCTAAGCAGGTGGGTCCAGATCTATGAATGAGCAAAAGAGGTGACCTCAATGTGGAAATTTAAAGCATAATAAGAAAATAATTTACTCTTTTTAAAAGCATGTTATCATGCATGATATATCTGATTTATTTGGCATTTTAATGCATTGGAAAGGATTTAATGAGAGAAAAGTAAAAAGTGTTTTTGTGCACTCTAGAAAATCAGCTAAAACTGCTGTTTGCCTGTCTCTAGTTTTACACTGGTAAGTTTGTGTGTTAACATTTATCTTTTGATTATTCTTCAGAGTTATTACCATTGTAAAATAGAATAAGCCAGAACATCAGAGAGTGCAATCTGGTTTAGCAGACCCAATTCACAAGTAATTCTTTCTGCTTTCTAGTTTAGTTCTTGAAGTTCAAAGGATGAAAAAAGAAATAATTCAAAGATCTTCCCCATAGCCATCAATAAATTATTATTAAGGAATTGTTGTTAAAATTTTGATTTGGTAAGTGGTCCTTAGTTAACCCTTGTTGGAACATGCTGTTACATTCATGGAATATTCCCTTATCTGGTGAAAATGGCAGTGCTGATTTCTGTTTCTGCAAGACACGCTGCGCATTTGTGCTAGAGACCTCTTGTTTTACATATCAGCAGAACCCATTGCTCATTTGGTGGGATTATGGATTTTACAGGATTTCAATAGCATCTCTGATGTTAGAAGTGTTTAAGTTTAAAAATAAAGATTGAAATCTTGTCCATTCAGATGGTTTTCCGATGAGAACAAGGATTTGTCCCCAAGCCGGTTTGTCTTTTTTAATTTACCTATAATATTCAACATATTTCCAGTCCTGCAAGGATTTCATATCCATTAAAAAAAAATTAAGATCTGTCTATTGATATGCTAGACTAAACTGAAACTGGAGAACCTGAAGAAAGGCTTACCAAACCCTGGACTGATTCATTTGAATAGTCCACTGTCGTGACTTAATGTTTTTAAAGATATTGACAGCAACAAGGAGAGTAAAAATTTACCAGATCAGGTACATAGTTTAGAATTGTATTGAGGGACTTTGAATGAAAAGAACTGCTGTTGCACTTAAAATAGTCACAAGGTATTAAACATATTGAGGTACATATTATTCCCAGGCATGGTCACAAACACATACCCATCCCTATATACATCTTTTTATTCTTAAGTCCAAAGAATAATTTTTTTTTTCAATATAGATGTTCTATACGGACTTTTAACGGACTTTCCTCCATTGACTACAGGTTTCTTATCTTCCTTTTAATGGATAGTAAATATAAGTAATTGATACACATGCTGAACAGCTTTCCTAGCCCCTGCCTTCATTTCCCCTTAGCAACATACCTTTGCTAAATAAATAAAATGGACATTTTGTATCTTAGAGTGAAGAAATCCACTAGGTACATTTAGAAGCAAGCACTGACAACAAGCAATTTTCACATCACATTTCTGATGTTCTTACCTATATTGATCTGTTGGCTACAGGTGGGTCCAGTCCAGCCAGGTCGGCACGAGCCGCAGTTGTAGCCAGAGAAGTTCCCGTTGCAGCGGCAGGTCTGGTTGAAGAAGCGGATGGGCCACTGCTCGCGGTCATCCCGCCCGTCGTGGATGTACTGCGGGCCGTGGGGCCGCGAGTCCACGGTCACCTGTACGCACCGGCCCCTTCCCGTGGACACACCACACCGGTCAGTACCTGGCCCAAACACAGGGAAATAGTCTGGGCAGCACATGCCGCTCCTCAGGGACTCCACAGTTGCGCACTGCCGGGGGAACTGAGCTCCAGCTCGGCCCAACGTGCTAAGGAGCAGCAGCAGGGAAAGGTAGAGCAGCATGCAGATCCGCATGGCAGCGGTTCAAGCAGAGCTGCCTTGTTCCCAGGGCTGGCTGTCCACACACGCTGGCTTTCCTCTCCTGTGATGGGACACCCAGCTCCCTCTATGGAGAGAGAGAGAAAGAGAGAGGGAAAGACAGAAAGCAAAATAAAAACAAGTGATACAAATCTCTGGGCTACCCCTTTCACCCCAGAAAATTCCTTTTAACTCCACACTTCAATCTGAAAAGGCAAACAACTCTGACCACAGACACTAATGTTCTTCTCATTATCTGCACAAAATATAGTAACTAAGTAGATCTATATTTGCTCATTACTTCTAAATTCTTACAAAATGTACATTCACATTCTACACTTGCCAAACACGTTTGCTTCACTACCACAGAGTTCTAAAACCTGTCTCTGGCACCAGTTCTCTGAAACTTTTTTCACCCCTCCTTCCTCCCCCAGTTCATGCCTTTCTGCATTTAACTATTATATCTTCTTTTCCCTTCTGTTTGCTTGCTGTTCTCCAGTGCCAGCTGCAACATAAAGTGAAGCTCTGCTTCTTCATACATTGTACCTGTTTTCTCTTCCTGGTACCTCTCCGCTGGTGAGATCTCTGCACGTCCTATGACTGTCTAACCTGAAATAAGCACGGCTAATTTCTCTCCTGGTTCGGTCTGCTTGCTAATCCTTCTTGTACCAACACAGTATGGCTTGGCCTCACCCTCTTTCCTCTCTTAATCCCCTTTCTACTTGAGTGCATTTCTCTGGACTTTAAGTACTTGAACAGCACATGATTTCTTTCATGCTTATCTCCTTGTGATTTTACAAGTTTTAGCAAAGGTCAGAGACAAATACTTGAATTCAAAACAGAACTAATGTGAAGTTGGTTGTTTTTTTTTTTTTTTTTTTTTAATTACTTGCAAAGAAAGGCTTACTTGAAAACAGACAAAGAACAGTGGGGAAAAATCACATTTAACACACACTTAGAAAAAATTCTTAAGATGGCATTTTCAAGATCAGGTTGAAGTAAGTGACTAAGCAATGTTATTTATAGAATGAAACACTCCAATCTTAAACTTAGTTTTCACTTTAACAATCTATTTGATACTAAAATAAAAAGACAATGATCACATCGGAATTTTGTGAAATATTGAGTTCTGAGCAGGTGCTTAGAACGAAGAAATTGACACATCTCTTAAATGAAAAGAAAATGCTTCTTTAATCTTTACAAGAATGATTTCTGCTGCACAAAAATGACCTTATTCAAGCTATTACTCTCTTTCTTAGCTTTCAATAAGGATGGATTTCAGTGAGGTGGAGATATGTCAAGTGAGGTGAAGATATGTCAAGAAACATCTTAACTGGCATCAAGACAAAACATTAACAAGTTTTCTGGGAAAAGGTTCAATCATAGTGTAACTGACATCAAGCAGAAGATGGATTACCTATTCTTTCTGGTTCCCTATATGCAAGTCATAATGCGAGAGTGCACCCAATTCTGGCAGAACAAAGAAACAGTTTTTTGTGCATTTATTCTTGCCAACCAGACATGCACCAGAGCAGTGAACCTTGCCCTCTGTGCCTTGTATAACCCAACATGCTTGCTTCAGGGTAGGACCTAGATTTTTAGTACACTTTTCTGTCTCTTTAATTCATTCTCCATTTGCAGACAGGGATATTTGCTAATCCTCAAATGAACCTCTTTTCTTTTCTGATTTCTACTTCATTCTCCATTTTAGCCTATATTCTCTGCTTTACTAACATATCCTGCCTCTTTCCAAGCTTAAACCTTTTCTCTTTGAACATGTCTATTGAGACACATGTGACACAAATTCACTGTTTTCAGTGACATCAGAAGGTGAACCAGAGCTGGTAAAAAACCCTCTTGAGATTTTATCTGAAAAGAACTTTAAGTTCAAAGAAGAAGCATACAGGTTTTAGCTATGACTATTTAGCAAATACAGCAAATTCATAATAAGCTTAAAAGGGATAAATCCTCCTCCTTAGACAAAGCCCCAGTAAAACAGAGCAAACAGATGTACTGACTGGGGTTTCCTGGCATCATAAAATTTCCCCTTATAATGGTGTACATCATTTAGTTCTTTTGTAAACCTCCTGCATTGAAAACAGTTATGAATGTTTTACAACAGCGATGCACTGCTGAGGATTATATCCCTTCTTTGCCCCCAGATGTTCCCTTGGGTTTCCTGTTGGAAATCTTGCTGAACGGTTTGGTGGAATGCAATCCTTTTTTAAATCTTTATTTTGATATTCTTGCCTTTAGAGATATTTTTGCCTTTAAAGACTCCTTCTCCCTTGCTGTGCCTGGAATGATTTGATCTTGGAGATTATCCAAATGCACAACATCTGTTTTTCTGTGGCTCAGTTCAGCAATGGCTTGTCTACAGAACAAGGTAATGAGGAAGAAGTCAATGTGTGAAGCCCTAGCTCACTAATTGTCTGTGTGGATTAAAAGACCTGGAAAGAGAGTTAGGTTATATACTATATATTTGTATATACCTTGCACCATTCTCTTTTTTTAACATTAGTTCTGGATGCTGAGAACAGATCTCTATGCAGACACACAAAGTTTAGCTGTGGTCTATATCCAAACTACAGGTGAAGGTTATAAAAATCTAGCCAGTTCTATTTGGGCTTGATGAAACCTGAGGTACAGATGCTGACTCACCCTATGCCATCAGCCATACAGTCGGACATCAGTTCTCTGGGAACTGCCCTGTGGTCTTTACTAAGCGCTGGAATACAGACAACACATGCTGCTCCTGTTTGTTTAAAGCATAAAAACACAGTATTCATTCAGAAGCTCCATTCTTTGACACATGAAAAGACATATGATTGTAGTGATACTGTTACATGCATTTTTCTTCCTGTGAAACAGTACCTTTAAGAAGCATTAAAGGTCAGTGCCAGGAAACAGATTGTTATCAATGGCACTCATGGAGCATATAGAGCAGAAGAGGATTGCCTATTCAGGTAGACTCTCTGCAGTTCTTCAGTTGTCATAGGCTTATTTAGTTCTACACATTTGAATAAGTATGTTACATTTTGAGTTTTGGTCTATTTACTCTATTTTAGCTGGTATATTCTAACAGTACTATGCAAGATTAACATAAAAGACAGCAAAACTTACCTAGTATTTTTTTTTCCTGAAGAGTAGTGGAAAAAAAATGAAAATGTTAAATGTTTTTCTAGAATACAATACGCAATAATCAGTTTAAACTACTGTCTCAAGGCATCAGTAGACAGCTGCAGATTTTGCATCAATTATCCAGCTTTCAGGAAATGGTGCTGGAGTTTCATTAACAGAACATGTGGATGAAAAAAGGATTAATTTATAAATAAATTGTGAAATGAATGGGCAACAAACAACAGTAATGTTAATTGATCTGCAGCGTTTAATTTTGTGTTCCTATTCAGAAAAGCAACCAATGAGAAACTTGTTGAAAATCTTTTACTTAGATTAGTGCTTGCAGTGGAATTGAGACAAAAAAAATCTTACTGATTTTTATCATGCAAACTGTAGAAGTACGTAACCACAAGGAGCACATAATTTCATTTTTCCCAAAAACCTTAGGTTTTAGCAAATTACTTCGAGCTAGAATTAATGAGTACAACTACAGACATCTAAACCTCAGTGCTCTGTTAAATAACCAATTTGCTGTACTAGAAAGACAGTGGACCAGCCTTAGATAATGCAAATCAACGCAGCCCAGTTGGTTTTAATAAGACATAGAATTACAGTCAGCTGGAGCGAGCTTGGCTCATTTGTGTAGCTTAACCTTCAGCAGGCATATTTGCTGACAAGAACACTACAAAAATAATGCTGACTGTTACAAGCAACTGCAGTGCTTCCCAGTTAATTCTTCTTTGTATTGTCTCAGTCTGTTTTATTCCCCCTTTTTGTCAGACAATTGAAAGCTAAAGCAGTGGTGAATATGAAACTTTACTTAGTGCAACCTTACGAAATAAGAAATACCATTCTAAGGAATAGAAATAAAAAGGTTTCTTTCTTACGTTGTTTGGAGCGAGCACAAGATTTTTACACATTCATTAAATTGTTTCATCTCCTCCTAGTGTATTATGTTTTGTCAGATATGGGAAGTCCCATAGCAGCTAAGACATATCTCATACATGGAGCAATATGATTCATTTTCCTAGGAAAACATGCATATGTGGTACTGTACTCCACTGTAAGATGGAATTCTGGATTGATTTTAATTAAAGGAGTATTAGTTAGTCACCTTTCTTATTGGCAACAACTTTCTCATCTTCATCCAGCAGACTGCATAGTTCTTACTAAGTACTTAAATTACTCTCTGAGAGTAGGATTCTCAGATTTTTACTAAGCACTTATTTTTTCTTGCAAATAAGGTAAATTAATCTTGAGAAAGTATGTATCACTTTTCTTGAAAGCTGGACCAACTGTAAATCCATGTATAGGAAAGATAAATAAAGCAAAGGACAAGATTTTTATCTGAAGTTTTGATAACTTGATTAAAGAAAAAATATTAAGTCAAATAGTATTCTAGACAAATTGATACTGCTTTTCTTTAAAGCACCAAATTTTCACGGTAAATCTTACAAATGCTATGAACAATTTAAGCAGAATAAATAATTTCAGCCATACCTACTCCATAATATGTTCTGTTAATCTAAAGTTTTAGCCATGTACTTGAAGGTGTGTTATAATAATGCCAACAATTTCTGAAAATTTCCTCTATGTTTTTGTTATTCCCAAATGATACCAATGAGCTGAAGTATGGCTGAGAAATGAAATTGGCCTGCAGTTGCTTCTGCAAAGTAAAGTGCAGAAAATTTAGTCTGTCTTTGTAGTTCAAAAGTTCAGCTTCAGCAGGGAAACGTATAGGTAATTGGAGTCTTTATTGCTTTCACCAAACACAGTCCAGTGCCTAGAGAAAGATCTGCAGTTTCAAAATGATGCAATAGAGGTGACAAATGACTGCCTACAAAGAAATGAGTGAGACCTAAAAGAGTGTTGCAGATAGGCATAAAATGAAAATAAGTAGCACTTGTCTAAGAGTTTGAAATAGCTGCAAAATAGCACACATCACTTTTGCCTCTTGAAAATATATGTAGGGTTTGAAAGCAGTATTTCAGAGAAACAGTTGACTGACAAAGGTACAAGATTGGGTAGAGCTTCCAGAAAGCAGAAAATGTGTTGTTGAGCCCGGAACCATGAGTTTTACTTATAAGTGACTGTTGATGAAATCTGACTTTCTTAGCAGCCTAAGGTGAAGGAACTAAGGTATGCTCTAATCCTAGGGACAGCCGTGGTATTAAAGTTATCTTTGCGTTGTGAGCAAATACTGTGAACACATTGCTTTGATTGCCACAATGTCGTTGAAGCTGGGCCATGTAAAACTTTAAACTACAGAACAGGAAATTGTCTAACATGGTGTCACATGATCATTGAACCCAGAATGGCTGTTGGTGAGGCCTGGAGGTGGGGAGTGTCTCTGCACAGACAGAGTTTACAGAAATTAAGGTGTCCATAACCAACCGTGCTGTGCACCTGCCGTGCTACTCCACACTCTCATCTATGCACCTGCCCATGCTGCCATCTATCCACCTGCCAATACAATGTTTGGGAAATTTATCCTCCTCTGACCACACTCTTGGGAGCTGTTAATCAAGTAGGTTTCTTTGTTTTGTTCTTATTGTAGATGCACTTCGGGTGACACTACAAGCTACTGAAGTAAATGGGAATTTTGCTACTGATTTAAAAGTTTTTAGTGTAATAGCCATTACCCAAACAAACCTGAAGTAAAACAAACCCCTAATCAAGGTGGATGATTTTGTCAATTTATATTATCTACTCTCCTGCCCTTTCAGTTCAAGTCATCTTCAAGGGTGAAGATGGTGTTTGTCTAACACATATCATTATAAAACACCAAGAATTTGAAGGCATCAGAGGTCAGATTATTTTTTGGAGTAAACTGTCATAGCTCCAGTAAATTATACTGTTCAGGATGTGCCCATTGATCTCCAGGAAGTTACAGTAATTTATATTTAGTAAGAATCAAGTCCTCTGTGTTTCAAAAAACTGAATCTGTATTTTTTTCTTTGCTGAAGCAGTTTCCATGAAAAATTATCTTCCAGTGTTATGAATTGAAAGACCTGCTGGATTATGCATGCTTTCATATGGCATTTTGTTTCAGGCCTGAAAAAGAAAAAAAATGCTGGCACAAGATTAATTTTTTCCTTAAATTCATGTTATTCCATTGATAGACACAAAGCCTTTTGACTGAAGCAAATAAATTGTGCACTGTGTAATATAGATCAATAGCTTATGTTTTGTAGGTGAAAATACTTTGTAGGGAATTATCCTAAGAAGCTAATATATGATGGTTTTGTAAATTATCTTTAAAGAGTAATCACTGACATATTTGCAAAGTAAATAGAAGAGAGTTCAGTGCAAGGAAAGCCTCTTAGCTATTTATTGAGAAAACTAAAAATAGCTACTGTCTCCAGTGTCAATGTTTTTCTCAGAGCCTACTGAAATGAATCATATTTTTTCTTTTCACCTTACTGGACTGTAGACCATGTCCATCCTCACAGATTTCTAATATGCAACTACAAATGGCTTGCTCTAAGAAATAGAGTGTTGAAGCCCCTCACAAGCTTTCTAAATTTGCTTAAAAGCTTTGTTGAAAATTACATAACTTTTATGGGTTAAATGGATGTAGATTTTTTTGATCTTATGAAAAATTTGTGAGATTTTTGTCAAGCCAATAGCTTGGGAAATGTTTTCATTTGTTGCAGTAGAAGCTGATGCTGGTGCATTGGAAACCAAGACTAAAGGACACAACTGAAATGCTTCTGATTGGAGAAGAAAGAGGATCTTTTCATTATTTTTATAATCCAGATATCATGATGCAAAGCTGTATTTTGCATTTTTACCACTACCTTAGATGAGGTCTCACAACTGTCAAAAGGTATGAGGAACAGCAAGGAAGGCTTCTGCAAGTGATGATCTTAATATCATAACAGTGGCAATCTGTCCTTTAAAGCCAAAGCACAGTGCTATCCTTTTACTTACTCGAAGGAATATCTGCAGATCCATTTTGAAACTGAAGTTTGTATTTATTCTTTATTAACACGAAGGTTCTATTTATTAATATGAAGGTTCTTTTTTTTGCAACAAAGTGATGGACCTTTTATTAGCATTAGATTGAACAACTGCAGTGAAGCTATTTAATGTGTCTCACTATTTTAAGTCAAATAGGATAGTTCCATTCATTCCATGATGCAGACTGTTTTATCATGCTGTTACCGAGTCATTTATTCTGAAAATGAAACAGTGTTTTATTCCAGCTTTAACTGAAGTTGATATATGTATAAGAATTGATGTTTAGGAGTACTAAGTCCCATAAGTCGAACATAACCCTTGGGAGTTTCATTTTTCAGCAGGCCTGATAAATCTCATTAATACTTGATATCTTCAATGTCACAGATCAAATAAAAATCCTTGATGTACCTGATAATATGTAAAGGATATTTACATTATTCCTTACTGTATTTTATGAGCCAGCTCATTAGCCTGAAAAAAATTTGTTTCTCAAAAAAAACTCCAAAGAACTCTATTAACCCCTGCAATATTATAGGAAATCTATGCATTAAAATCTAACAAGCCAGGAATGCAGTTACAACTCGTGTACACACTTAATTTTTAGTGTTGTCTAGATAGATTTAGGGTTCTACTTTGGTAATATTTCAGAGGCAAATCTCCCTGAACCAACCAAAAAGAAATGTTGTCTAATCTTCCCTTCTGTGAGCAGTTAATAAAAGGCAACATGATGAAATGTTTTTGATGATGAAACTACCACCACCTGCTCAGAAATGCTTAATTGAATGAATATCTAAAAATGAGACTAGGTACACTAACGCTATGCCCTAGGGGATCTCATATCACAATAAAAAAGATCAGCTATGAAATCTGATTTCAATACTCTGGAAGTAATGGAAGTCAAAACTGCATATGTACATTTCAGGCAAGGATCATAAGCTTCTTCTAAATGCCATGAGCACTAATGGCTCCAATATACTGAAAGATTTACAGGTATGTCATAGATACCGTTTAAGAATTCATAATATTTTTTATTGACTAGAAATCTCTGTGATAACTTCCCAAGGAAATTAATGAACAAAAAACTCAAGAAAGTCAAACAAGCATGTAAGAGAAATGTGTCTAATGATGGTAGATATATATAAGTATAGAAGATGTTGAGCTGTTTGGTGCAAAGTACTCATGAAACAGGTGATTATTGTAAATGCAGCTTTTTCAGAGTAAGAGGATCTTTTTAGGTAATAATATTTCTTTCATTGATTTTTGTCAAACATAAGTGACAGAACATTTAGCCATGGTCACTTATATCTTTCTGCATTTTTTAAATGAATTTGTGAATAGGCTTGACTTCAGAAGAAAAAATCACTCTTTCAAAGATCAGTATATTCACACAGACTTCTCACACTTTCTTTTGAATAGATACTTTATTAAGTTTTCCATATTTTTTAAGAGGGGAATTGATATTAGGTTGACCTGCCCGGTCAGCACCATTTTTTGTTTTGTGTGGTATTTTACCTTCAGCACACTTCCAGTCTGCATCAAGCAGAAACAATTCCTCAAAAAAATTTTCAGTCCAGCAATAACAATTTGTTGTTAAATCTCACAAAGTTCTTATCACCACCTGCATCTTGTTTCAAAGAGTTGAGCTGCTTACATGCATTCCACAGACTTTTCAGAGTATGCAAATAATATTTCTTTTTCATCTAAGGATAGACTTGAATGCAGGGAAAACAAGGACTCAATCTCTAAAAAAATACTGTCAAATTTAAGAGGTATATGACATCTCTTGTATAAATTTATCTAGTAAACAAAAGAATAATATCTGCTTGAAAAATGGAAGAATGAAATTTCTTTCAAATGTTGCAGTTTCTTTGCACTTTCCAATAGTTTTTGAATGCATTGTAGCTCTTTCGAGGTAGTACCCTTCATTTCCCAGGAAAGAGTTCCTCTTTTAGTTCCTCTTTTGTTTAACCTATGCTTCTTCCTCACATAAGACTGCAAGTTCATCGATCATAATTCAAATTATATATTTAAGGCAGAGTGTGTGTGGCACCGGGCTCATTGATAAAATGATCTATCAATTTTTATTGCTATTGCATTTAAAAGCCTTGTCTAGCAATCAATGGTGTCAAATACCGTAAAAAACACAGAACTAAATTAAACCTGACATAAGACAAGAAACTACAGATGTTCAGAAACAGAAAGAAAAGCCCACACAGGATAATGCTTGTTGTGTTAAAAGGGTATAGCTTCAGCACAATAGCAGGAGAGATATTACTAGTCCTTTTAGTGGACATTACAGCTATGAAAAATTGAAGGAAATCAGTGAGAAAATATTTTATATATATATATATCATGTATACATGATCCTGTCAAGTCTGAATGACAGCCTAAGAAAAAGAAGAATGCATTCAAAAAAGGAAAAATTATGTCTGATCGTGTGGAAGATAAAAATACGTGACATGGTTATTCATAGCACTGAATGAAACATGGTCAGTAGGGAGGGAAATAGTCGTGGAAGTCTCTTTCAAATAAGCAAAATTAGCTTCTGTTTGATAGAGAAGATAAATCAATGCAAAGGATGAAAAATTATTGAAATTAGAAATTAGAAAAAACCATGTAGTTTTTGAATATCATTGCAATCTGAAGTCTTCATATTAAAAAGAAATATCTCCAAAACCGTCATCCTGTGAAATGGTTAATTGTAAAGTAGGAGTTGGAGACAATCTAGAACATCTCTGTGTGCAGGACAAGGGGGTGTGGTTCTCTACCTGCTGTAAGTATTATTTGCTGTTGTTCCCAGAATATGTGGTATTCACTAATGAGTTAATTCATATGAATATATTTCATTGTGTCCTGGTCATAGAGAAATTCAATATTTATAAGGGAGTGTACCACTGGAAATAACATTATGCCAAATGTAGAGAAGATAATAGTCATCTTAAAAATACCAGAATGTTTGAGAATATATGACAGACTTCATGCTCAAGTATTTGAAAAGTTTTCAGTGATGGCAAACCTGAATTAGAGTTTAAGCAAGACTCAAACGTGTCACTTATCATCTACTGCAGATATACTAAATATATAATTGATTTGCAGAAGGGGAATTGTTTCTTTAGTTTGAGGAAGGCTACCTTTTTTCCCCCTAAGAACAAATTGTACTGTCATACAAATTTATTGTCATACCAAATGTAATTCGTTAGCTTTTAAAAAATCTACTTAATTTTCAATAACTAAACATAGGAATTATTACTGTGCATCTTAAGGGAGTGAATTATGTACACGTACCTGATTTTCACCTAAACCATGTTGTAATAACAGAAAGATAAAAATGAAGGAAAAGAATATAAATAATGCAACAAATCTAGGCAGTTAGTTCTACAAATAAAAGGACGGGATGATCAGATGGACTTCAGTGAGGCTTTTTCACAATATTTCACCAAATGCATTACATTGTCAACTGCTTTTATAAATAAGCATGTTTAGAAAAGGTGAAAATAAGCAAATATAGATTTATATGTACTTTTTTAACTTACTGGAGAGAGAGCAAAAGGATTGATAACCACATTTTTATCATCTTTCAAAAGATGTATTTATTGGAAGAACAGGAATTTAGAGGTGTTGTCTCAAAAATTTAATCAATGAGCTAGACAATAGGGCCTGTTACCCACCTGTCCAAAGCCATGACATTGAGTGGGGTTGAGGGAAGTGAAAGATGCAGATGTATGAATGGCATCCTTTTCCACTACATGAAGACTTCTTCAGTGAAATGTCCTGGAAATAGGTTTGTTGAAGTGGTGCAAATTTCATTCGGAGAAGCTCTCCCTCATTGCCCTGATACCTTCAAATTGCAATGAACTCTCATAGCTGTATTTCAACATTAGTCTGGAAGCTGAGCAATTGTAGCTGTGTATCAGTGATCAGCAATTTTTCCAAGAAGGCTTTGAAAATTGAGAGTTATTAGCATGCCTGAATTTTGAGCCACTGTAATATAAGTCAGAAAGGAAATTTTCCGTTTGAAAGCATCCACGTCTTTTGATTTTGTGTGCTTTTCCAAGGTTATCTATTTCTTCAGACTCTTTTTGGCTTTTAAGTGTTGAATTGAGCGAAAATGATACACTACACATAAGAGAACAGAAATAACAGTTAAGGCATGATGGCCAATTTAGATCAGGCACCAGGGCCAGGATTTACAATGTCTACCTGTGGAAATAAATACGTGAACTACTTCTGGAAGGATCATTTTACAGTCTATAGAAAGAAACAGGTACTTTCAGGATGCAATGGCTCTCATTCCAAAATAAAGATATTAAACACAGAGGATGATTCTGTGTTCTATTTCCCACCATTTGCTGCAAAGACAACCATGCACAGCTAATTCAGGCATAGAGGATCAAAGTTAGCTGACATGAGCTGAACCTTGAGCTTCTGACTAAAAGTTTATTCAAAAAATCATCTTACTGATATGTAGCTACAGTGCACATTTGACAACTATTTGCATGTGTAATTTTTAAATTTTAATTAAAAAATCATAACATCATAATGCAAAGTGATTCTTTAAGATATTTAAAGTGTTTTTCTTCTATCAAAGTATGTCTTTAATGTTAGGTATAATAAATTTCTCTCCAGAAAAAACAATTATTAATGAAGATCAATTTGTCTGTTACTTTTAGTTAAGCCATCCCTGTCCTTCTGATGGTGGGAGCCCCAGGGCTGATGCAGCACTGCAGGTGAGGTCTCACCAGAGCAGAGCAGAGGGGCAGAATCCCCTCCCTGGCCCTGCTGCCCACGCTGCTTTGGATGCAGCCCAGGACAAAATTGGCTTTCTGGGCTGGGAGTGCACATTGCTGGGTCATGTTGAGCATTTTGTCAACCCTCAAACCCCAGTCCTTCTCTGCAGGGCTTTTCTCAATCACTTCTCAGCCCAAGCTGCATCTGTTACTCATGGAGAAAGTGGTACTACAGTTTCCAAAAAGCAGGCAAGTTTCAGAATGAGTCTCTACTGCTACAATTGCTCAGCTAGTAGACTAAGGACTTCTCTCTTCTGTGTATGTCTTTCAGCAAGAAATGGGCCAAGTTTTTATCTGGGAAGAGGCACTCTGAAAGAGGTTTCCTTGTTGGGGAAGAGACATAATTTTCTATCATGAATTTCTGTATTGACTTAGAAATGTTAGTAAAGATAGAGTTGCTTTTTGAGTTACTTGTTGAGTACCTCAAACTTTTTTTGCTTTACTTAAAACAAGATCATATACACACTTCTAGTCTTAAGGAAATCCTTTGAACACTTATCAGTTTTATTCAAAGTCACATGAAACAATTGAAAATAAGGAGTGTTTGAGTTAAAAGGAAAAAGAAGATTACTGTGGTCTTTTCCCCACAATTTTGACGTAAACAACACTTATATTCTACTCTTCATACAAAAGTAATTACTAGGAAAAAAGCAGTGCCATTCATTGGACTTAAATCATAAAAGGATTCCTCAGACTGTTCCTTTTCAGCATGTCTGAGTTCCTTTGTGCAGCAATGATATTAAAAATTTGTATTTTACACAGCTGTAAAATTCTAGGAAAGTTATTTCTGTTTTATCCTAGATCCAGTAAGATTAGATTAATGTTTCTGATCAAATTATTTGTAACTTAACAAATAGTTCAAGTAAGGTTTTTCTTTACCAAATGCAATTCTTTATAATGTTTTAAAATTTAGTGTAGGAATTATGACTGTGGATATTAAGGGAATGAAATATGTACAACTACTTGATTTTCACCTAAACCATGTTGTAGTAGTGGAAAGGTTAAAATGAAGAAAAAGAATATTAACTCAAAGAGTAGTCTGAATATATATATTCTTTAAAAATAGAAATGGTGGTTGATGTCAAGCTCTATGTGCAAATGAAAAAAGAAATGCTGTTAAGGTCACAAAGTCTTACAAGAATATTAAAGTGAGCATAAAGAGTGTCCTTGGGTAATAGGTATTTTATCAAAGTATTTTGATAAAGTCAACACTGAGAGGTTAGTAGTGGTGTGGACTGAGATCCTTGAGGCAAATCTAATTTGAGTGAGAGACCAAACTGATTGTCTGCAGGTCTAAACATGAGCAAGAAGAGAAAAATAACTGTTTCTATTCAGTCCCTCCTATAATGTTCTGTTCTGTGTTCTCCAGCAGGCATGTTGCTCAAAGCCTGTGTAGCAGGAGCCCAAATCTGAGAAACAAATTAGTGTGAGCAAGCCCTCTTTCACAAACTGTTTTTGATACAAATGATCAAGAAACCAAGAAAGAAGACAATGAAGCCATATTTATTTTCAAATCCAAGTGTAAGCAAAAACTCAGGCATGAGTTAGTTATTACAAGGGTGTCAATTCAGTAACTGTCATCAGCACAGTCTTCCCTGCATTCAGCTTTCCCTACCACCATGTGTGTGATACCTTCTCCTAGACACTCCTGTCTCCCAGAGATGAGACCTGAAAAACAGGGAACTTTTTTAGGCAAACTACCAGGTATCATAAAAATTGAAATACCCAACTATTAAATTGAAAATGATAAGAATGTAAATGATAAAACAAATGTTGAAGAATGAAGTTTGAAACTAAGTAGTAATATTCCCTGATGAAAACTAAGACAGGAAAAAGGAGGGTTTTTTTCTCTAACATTTTGAGATTTTGTGTAAGTGATTCATGGTAAGCTAAAGAGAAGCAGAATCCAATGCCAGATAAAACTTCCAGTAAATACATAGCATTTTGGTTTAAAGCTTTTAGAACATATTTGATTTGGAGAAGAGATATTGGTGGTTGTTTAAACTCAGTCTCATTTTCCATCATGAAATATTTGAAAGAGTCTTAAAATCAAAACTGCTGATTAAAACTTCTGATTGCTCTACTACTTTTTTATTACAGTGTTTTGTGTAAATGTCACATTAGGTCTAAAACTCCTGAACACTGGCAGAAATTATACATGCTCACTGTAGATATTAAACATTAAGAGTTTTTTTGGGGTCATGTGATGGCTGGAAAAGGAGATTGGAATTCTTGCAGGTATTAAGACAGATATGGGCAGGCATTGACACCAGTCATGAGTTTATCTCATGGAAAAGGTTTATTGCAGAAAACTGAAAAAAACCATGTGAAATAGTTTTTCATTGAAAAGCAAGCTAGGCATTGTAATATTTTTTTTTTATTTTTATGAAAGGGCATTTATATCAAAGATTCTTGTTTTATGCCTGTGATAATATCTGACTTATTTTCCACAAAAGACGCCTCTGCAGTAATGACACTGAGGTCATCTCAAGGGTAGAAGATGAGCACTGTTTCCTGAGTGATAGAACTGAGCCTGGCTAAACTGTGATTGCTTTTTATCCGAGTCTGCTTTAATTTAATTCCGTAAGTTGTTCTACTAATTTCCCTGAACAGTACTAAAGGTCTGATTTTTAGAAATACTGAGCATTCAAACCTCAAACTTTTTTTCAATTAGCAGCTTGTTTTTGCACTGTCATTCCAAAGCAGCATTTAATTAAAGATGCATTGTATAATAAAATATGTTACAGTCAAAGGAGTTGTGTATATTTTAGACAAGAATTAATCTATTAAGTCAATCATTAAGTAAAAATGATCAGATTCTGCTTCTTTGTGAAATGGAGGTGCTTGGGGCTATTTTTATAATGTATTCAGATCTCATATGTTAGCCTTAGAAGGTGTCAAATATATGAATGGCATAAAGAGATTTCAAATACACTCTGCCCAAAAAAGTAAGAAAAATGAAGACAAGAATAATTCCATTGTTGTTTCAAGTGTAGTAATCATATTGGAAAAATATCAGGAATATTATAATAATTCTAATAATAATACAACAAGAAAAAATAATAAAAACTTTGTTTTTCAGTGGAGGTGTAATTAGATTAGTCTTCATCAAGATTGAGTACATACAATGGATTACTATCAATATATTATCTTCTAATCTCACCATGTGGGATTTGTCATTGTGTCCAAGAATACTTCACGATCATGAATTCAATGGGGAGCAGAATGATGAACTGTGCTCATTCTACTCAAGGACATCATCTCTCATAAAAGCAAGCAAATGGATTTCTTGTCAAGAATACCAAAAGGAAAAAATGCATCTAATTTCTTATGGGACTTACTATGAAAAGGGGTTTGATAATGGTCTGAAAAAAAAGACATCAGAAGAGACCAAAACTAAAATGTTTATGCAAATCAACAATTCTTACATGATAAATAACTCTATGTATTTCTGGTATCAACAAATCACACTTACATGACTATAATCACGGACAGTCAGAACAAAAAGACTTGAGCATTTTCTTAACAGAAATAAACATAGCTGAAATACATCTTCCAAATCAGATGGAAAAGTTTTTTAGAGTTGTAATATAATTGCAGCTAAAATTTAGAAATAATGTGAAACACTGTGTGGATTTTATTCTTTTGTTAGTAGGGACGCTTACAGAATTAAAACCATGTTTTTTCAGTCTTGAGCTCATTTAGCTGAATTCATTGTAGAGAAAGGAATTTGCCAAAACAGCTGCAGTTGAGTTATCAATGAATATACTCTATTTTGTACTTACATTGCAGCAGCTTCGTACTCAGACCTTCCCTGCACCCGAAGCTGTGTCAGTCCAGTGAAGGTAAATGTACTGTCTTAAAGAATATGGAAAATAACATTGTGTCCAATAGTTTAAATTCTATCCTGAAGTTATGTTTGGGTGTCAACATGAGTAAATATATAGTCTTTACTAATGAAATGAGTCTTCCTGTTCACAGGAAAACAAGTAAAAATTACATGAAGAAGACTGAGCTACTCCACAACATCTTTTCCTCTGTTTTCATTGGTAATCACCTCTTCTTCGAGGCCCCAAATCTTAATAGAGGGACTGGGGGAAAGAAGATTGAAAGAAGATCAGGTTCAAGACCATGTGAGGAACATGAATACAGACAAGTCCAAGGGATCCACCACAGTGGAATTGAGTGCACCCTCAACAACTCTGCAGATTGCACCAAGCCAAGTGGTGCCATTGATATGCTTAAGGGAAGAGATGCCATGCAGAGGGATTTGATAGGCTTGCAAAGTGGGCCCCCAAGAACTTCATGAGGTTCAAGAAGGCAAGGTGCAAGGTCCTGCAACTGAATGAGTTAAGTCCCTTTAGCAGTACAGACAGAGGCAGTACAGGTAGATGAAAAATTGCACATGAGATGGCAATATCTGTTTGCAGCTCATCATTTTTTCTGGGCTTCATCAGAAGCAGCATGGCCAGCAGTTTGAGGGAGGTGATTCTCTGCCTCTACTTTGCTCTTGTGAGACCCCACTTGGAGTGCTGCATCCAGCTCAATATAAGAATGACATGGACCTTTCAGAGAGGGTCTAGAGGAGCACCACAAAAGTTACCAGAGGTCTGGAACACCTCTGCTGTGAAAAAAGTCTAAGGGAGTTCAGACTGGAAATGAAAAGGCTCTAGGGAGAGCTCCCATTCTAGTATTTCATTATTTAAAGAAGGGTTTATAAGAAATATATAGAGAGAATTTTTACTAGAACTTGTACTGACATGACAAGGGCTAATGGTTTTAAACTGAGAGTGGGTTTAGATAGGATGAAATGAAGAGTTTTTTTATGATGAAGGTGTTGAAACATTAGAACAGCTTGCCCACAAAAGTGAATGTTCCACCATCGGAAGTGTTCAAAGCCAGATTAAACAGGGCTTTTAACAACCTGTTTTAGTGAAAGATGTCAATGCCTATGTCAGAGGGTTTGGACCATATGATCATTGAAGATCCCTTCCAAGCCAAAGCATTCTACAATTCTTAAGATTTTTAACACTTTCGAAACTTTACGGCAAACAGTTAAACATTTCATATTGGAATATAATATATGCATGTAAGCATAAATAATTTCGAGTTTTTTTAATATTTTATATGTCTTATGAGTTGGTATTTTAATATTTCCTTCAAAACTGCTGTACTTTTATGTAGCCCTTCCTATTTAGCAACCGCAGACAGTATTTTCTCTACTGGCAAGCAGCTTGCTGAGTCAAGTGAGAGATCAATCGTTTGCTTACTTGTTTTGATGCTAAATGTTTTGGTTACTGACAATGAATTAACGTTGTATGAGGTGTATATAAATATTTAGGATTTCTTTTTCATTCATCCTCTATGTTATATCTTATCCACTTCCACAGTCTCTGCTCAAAATGAAATGTCCTATTTCTGTTGCAAAAAGTAAGATGGAAGATTTATATCTCACCCATAGCAGTCAACACAGTCCCTTTCACTTAGAAAAAGTTTAAATACAGTAAAAGAAAATGAAAATCCATATCATGTGATTCTGATGTGAACTCAAGGGAATAATCCTTGCTGTTAAAATAGCAGTTATTAAAAATACAACACACACTGTATGCATATGCAGAGCAAGAAAGGAGGCCTGCTATTTGAGTACCTTATGGATGTCAGAATTTTCATTTGATTGCTACATGAAAGAAATCCTTCTTCCAAGATGAAACTTTATTTTATTTTATTTGCATATTTTCTTAATTATTTCATTCTTCTAAATCCTGTGTGACTTCTAGCACATCTTGAAAACCATGATCTCAGGACATCATTCTAGTTATGTGATCACTTGGCAATTTTTCACAGTAAAAAGGTCAGATGCCTTCACAGACTAACACATACCTTTGCGCTATTTGTCCTGGCACTGTCATGGTTTTCTGGAAGATCAAATAAGTTTGGATTCTGTTTCATAACCATTCTGCTGTATCATGCTTACTACAGAGAAACTAGCTACTGATTATCACATCAACCACCTTGTTTTTGTCTCTCTGTTTACTGAGCGGTAGATTCAACTGCATGGCATTCCACATAATGATGTGAACCTCAACAGCTTCTGGAAATCTTGAGTGCTTGAAACTGACTGCACTACATTGCCTGCAGATGTCAGGGAGAACTGAGCTTTGTGACACAGACACTTCATGCTATGGTTTGAAGAAGCTTGTGCACCTCCACAACCTGGTTGTGTGGACACAATCCTATCATAGTGCCATCCTTACTGACCAGACCATGTGAGCTCTCACACTATCTGTTGTGTATGTCAGAGAGGAGTGTCAGGCATTCAAGATGCTCCGTAACAGTGAGGCAGCTTCTTTCCTTATTCTGTCTCTCTTGAAGAACTTGTACCTGTACATAATTCAGTGCAGTTGTGCTAGCTGTTCTACCATATCTTGGTTTTTCAAACAACATCCCAGTTTTGTGGCTGGAGTTCTAGTCACATCTGTTTTTTTCCCAGGTTGCACATATTTGTGGGCATGTATTTGAGACTAGTTCCTTTCCTCCCTGTTTCATTCTTTATGTCTTTCTTGTTACCATTGCTCTTCACCTTCTGTTTTCCACTCCTTTCTACTGCTTACTTCTTTACTTGGCTGTGGTTTACAGTCTCATTCCTTAATTTTCCTAGTGTAATACTCTTCCAACCAGGCTGGCCTGCCTCTTGAAAAAAGTGCACTTACCCCACTTTGCCAGAGCTATTACATCTCTCTGTCACAGTTCGTGATTCTCAACAGTTGTGTGATCATAAAAGCCAAAACCTCGATGTTTAGCCCAGCTTGGATGACAACACCAGTTGATAATAATCATATACTGATTAGAATGAATGTATTCCGTTCAGCTGCTCTCAGGGCCCTGAACCTAGTAGGAGCTAAGTGACAGAAGGCTTAGCCTGGAGGCACATCAGATGTAGCTGAGACCAAATCCTTCAACAGCACCAAGAGATGCTATGTGATGGTACTGGGAGTTTTCATTTAGCTGGAGAAAAAGTACCTGGTTCTCTGATCTGAATTACTCACTAGGGAGTTATACTGCTTCCTGAGGACTTGGATCTGGGGTATTTGTGATACTGTGGATGATTTGCCAGCCTGGCTTTATTCATATGAAAAAGTGACATTAGCTTTTAATATGGATTTTCTTTAAAAAGAAGCAGAATCTTAAAAGGGGTTGAACATATTTGTAGGTGAGAATAAGGTCTACCAATGCAGTATGTTCTGACAATTATTTTTGAATATCCTGAAGTGGTATTTCTGATAATGTTCTCCACTGTTCTCCTAGAAAATTCCCCTTTCAATGTGAAACTGAAAGAAGCTGAAATGAAAACCAGTTTAAATTAGCATGAGAGTACTACTGTGAACGAAAAGGAGGTAAGCCTTCTGTTCTGCTGCACCTCACCTGTTGGCAGAGGCATTTCCAGCTGGAATTTCAGCAGACAGAAAGTCACCAAAGTCACAAAAATATTGCTAAAAACTCCATCTAGTCTACCAAGATTGAAAAATATGTTTGATTGAGAAAACATTTTTTGTAACACTGCAATCTGTTAGCTTGAAAATTTTTACCAAATGATGATGTAGACTGTACGAAGCATTACTATGAAGGAAAGCATCTTCATATCACACAGTTTTATTTTAAAAGATAAGGTCTGTGTATAATAATTGAAGGAGAAATACCTTTGCTAAAAGTTGACCAAATTATTAGATACACCAGCTTTTTGTTCTTCACCTCCAAGTTTGTTATTTGAGTACATCTTCCAAGATAATAAAAATCTTTTTCACCTACATATCTGGAAGAAAATTAGTTACTCTCTGACAGCAGGGATGATCTAAAGATCAAGAAAATGCTCTTCAATAGAAGCAGATCAGTGATACATGGTTGATTATGAAGCTAGGAAAAATTGCATTTTAATAAAGTTGTTATCATCCAGATTATGTCATGGATGAAGGTGGCATTAATGATATCTTAACGATGTAATGTTCTGGGAGTACATCTTCGTGTCAAAAAACCCCGATGGTGAATCACAGAACAAACGAGAGGAATTTAGGGAGTAGATAATATGGGCTGAAAGAAGTATATTAAAAAACACAAACCCTCTTCCTTTTTAACCATATTTTCCATAGTATTGCCAGATTTTATGAAGAAAAGAGGCAAAAAACTTGTTAGATACTGCTAAATCAAGAATGTCTTGTAATTGTGAATTAAACAACTTTTATCTGTAATTTTTTTCATGGGATCATTTAATTGGAAGGTGGCTCCATGTAAAATTAGCTACAAAGGCTCCTCAATTTAGAACATGAAGACATATCATGGTCTTATGGCCAAAGTTTAAAAATTAAGTTTGAATAGGAAAAAATAGTTTAGGCAGCATCAATATTAACACTCCAGCACATCCCCTCTGAGAGACCATGTCAGTGTGTGACATGCTGTTGCTGTTTGGGTTTTGCCTTTTTTCCTTTTACATGTTCCCTGCACTCTTTGCACATATAGCTCCATAGCCTATTGTATTAGTAGCTAGTTTTCCCAGTAGGCAGAAAGACAAAACAAATTCCAGAACTCCAAGCCCTGGAGGGGTACAAGGCCCTCTCCTATCTCAGTTCTTCCTGGGAACCAATGCAGAGAACAACTCTGAGGTGCATTTTCATAAACAAAGTGGAGCCAGTGCTGAGAGGGGGGCTCCAGAGAAGGGGCTGGACCTGGGGAGGGGGGAAAATTGCATCACTTCTGGTCCTCCTAATTGGTGTTTTTAATCAATTATGCTAATTTCCTAAAACCTGTAAATGTGTACTTACCCCTGGACGGGTGGGCTTTTGTGGACATCTTTCCAAGATTTCCCCAAAGGCCTTCAAAATAACGATCTCCTTTTATATTACCTCCTAACTAAAATGATCTCGAGTTTCTTTTCCAGGCTGGGGAAAAGGCAACAATGCTAGGGCAAGATAACCCTAGTGGGCTTGTGAATGACCTGTGCTGGGGGAAGGACACCCCTGATGGACCAAAGGGACATGAGACCCTGCCTGAGGGTAAGAGAAGCCTTTAGACACATAGCCTCACTGACTATTCTGCCTGCCACCTATGCTGCAGCCATAACATGCAAAAAAATTGCAGAAAGTTTAATAAATGGGGAAGAGACAAGTGTTTATATAAGTGTTCATATAAATGCTTATGATCATGGTTTACTTTCCACAATTACTGTGTAAAGTTTGCATTGGCTGTCAGTAAGTAAGATAAATTCTCCAACTCTAGACTGCTTTGCCTGCAACTGGTGATAGAAGACACCCATTCAAATTTGCAACTCATTATGAGATTGTTACAGGTATGATTCTGTGGGGTACCAGAGTCAGTGTCTGCTTTTGAGAACTTGAAAAATTTTAATGTCTGTTATTCTATCAATTTCTTGATTCAGGTCTCCCTTTGTCTCTTTCTGATTGGTTAGGAATATAGCCTGTTAAAAACCTTCATCAAAGATGAAGTGCCTTGTAAGAAGGGTTTCCACCTCTGCAAGACACTAATTTTCCAGTTAAAAAATCTATTATAATAGTATCCCAAAGTAGATGTGGTCATAGACACACATCTCTGGCCTATGATGAATCAAGGGTTAAATGCAAAAGGAAGAGATTGATCTAACTGACACATGTCTGTTAGAAAAAAGGCCATGGTACTGAAGATCTGTTGTCTTTAATTATGATTCTCACCAGCTTAGAGAAACTGATTCAATTTTCAGTTGTAGGAAAAAAGGGAATATAGGGAAAAGGGAAAAAAGGAAAAGGAAAATGAAAAGGGAATAAATGAAAAGAGAAATGAAAAGACAAATGAAAAGAGAAAAAAGGGAGAATGAGAAAGAAAAGAGAAAGAAAGAAAAGGAAAGAGAGAGAAAGAACGAGAGAAAGAGAGGAAGAGAGAGAAAGAAAGACCGAACTAATAATGAACCGTGAAAGGAGATACGTAAGCTGAAGCTGGTAAACAGCAGTGAAAGGTCTCTGATGATGACATTAGCAGACCAGTTTGCTGAGTGACTGATCAAGTGACACAAAGTAATCCAGAACCACACTGTGAAATTATATCATGTGTTATGTGAATAAAGAGCATACTGTGTTTATCTCAAATCATAAGGAGATCATCAGTTTAATATAATAAAGTTCTACTTTTATGTAACTGTAAGTGAATAAAAGATAAAACTTCACACAATAAAGATATTCTGTAATGGGAAATAAAAACAATTATTTGAGAAAATTAAAAGGAGAGCCAAATAGCCTTCTTTACTAGGTCTACTGTGGCATCACAAAGCTTAAAATTTTATTACTTTTGCTTATGCATAAAGTATTTAAAAATATTTTTATATATAATTTTATAAAATAAAGGGAAAAGAGTTTATCTTATATTGTAACTAAATCCAGGCCTTGATAAAAACATAATTTATTTAAATTATTGTTATTTTAGTAGAAATCTATGAGCAAAAAAGGCCAAAAAAAAAGTAGGTTGTTAATATGTTCAAACAGGTTGTAAGAAATAAAATCTAACCTGAAAGTATTTGGGTTTTTAAAGTCAAATATTGTCAATTAATTAAAAAATAAGCAAAATCTTGGATTATAGGTATACTTATGTGTCCTTAAGTGTAAGGACACAGGCAAAATAGTTGCCAATAGATATCGGGAAATGATGGAAAATGTTATTCCATCACTTTTTTTCTGAGGTTTTGCTTCCTTATTAGAAGTTATGTATGGATTAGTGCTACTGAGTGTTATGTTGGGTTTGCTTTTTCCAGTTCTTTTTTTCTATGCTGCTAATTTAGAGAAATTTATCATCTATTGATAAGGGAAGGGAAGTTCGGGAAGTTCGGGAAGGG